>CAUYPK010009540.1:0-32701 GCA_963574355.1 Loris lydekkerianus
GGACCCACCGAGCAAATAGATTAGTCTGGGAAGGTTGATGCCTCCTTCCCCACTTTGCACCTCTGTCACACCCAGTCACTGATAATCCCATAGGGCTGTGACCCACTTGCCTCCAATGAGCAGATACTCCAGGGGTTTGCACCTGCCTGAATCACAAGGCAGGTTTATGTCTGTTCAGCCAGGCCACTGCTCCCTGCCACTATCCAGCAGGGGGAGGTGAGTTCTGACAACCTTGGGAAGCTGGAGCTATTTACTCAGTTCCAGCCCTGCCCCTGATTGATGTTACTGACAGAACAGAACAACTTTGTGGGAATTTGTTTCTGTTCCTGCTGAATTCCCCTGCAGAAGAGAAGCTGTTTTGAGTTTTCAGAATCTGTGCCTCAGGCCCTGTCTGTGATGCTGTATTCACAGCATGGTTACCTGTCAGTTCCAGCCTCTGCCTGCCCTCCTTTGTTTAGTCTGATTATCACCTGGGGGCCGGGTGCATCTTAGGCTCAGTAAAGTGGTCCTCTGGATCAGACCCAACCTGGGACTCTCCTGGCTCTGTGCATGCATTTTCTAGTCCCTGGGCTCTTCTGCCGGTGGTTGCCACCTGAGAAGATGCCCGGCCTCCTCTGGTTTTCCAGAGAGACAGGGAGTGTGACTCCAAAATATCTGGGGGTGAGCCATACTGTTGCCAAAAAAATGGTTGCTGCTCTGCGCCTCGGGGCACTGCCGCTCTGGCATGGTTCCCTCTCAGCCGACCATCCTCTCCTCACTCCCATGCCACAGAATAAGCACTGATTCTGGGCACTGTCCACACCCCTTGAGAAATCACCCAAGAATCTAAGACTCAGGGGTACAGGCCTCCCGACCTCAGAGTGAGAGTGGAGGGGAGTGCTGGGAGCTCAGAATTGTAGGTAGAGAATATATACAGTTTTACACAGTTTTATGCCTGTCAGGAGAGCACCATGGCAACCTAGCAGGGGAAGTAGGTTCAGTTTTTAGAGGGTCTCTCCCGTGGAGTATAATGGGAGGACTTTTGAACACTGCTCATTTGTTTATAGGGTACTCTGAGCCATTCTCATAGGGGAGGGGACTCCCGTCCTCTTGGTGATGGATTTTGTACCTTTTGTTTGTATCCTTGGGTTGCAGCTCAACTCAGCAGGGTTGATGTGCGTTCTTCAACCTTCTCTCTTGACGCAGTTCTAATCCACCGGGTTACTTGCTAAATTTCTGTCCTTAAACTCTCCTTCAGGATGGGAGCCTCTGTGGAAAGCTGGCTTCAGTCAGCCATCTTGTCTCCGCCCCCTCTGGTTTTGGTTCTTATCTTTACCAGGTCACAGGGTATCTTTCATACTTCTACCACCTTAACCCAGCAGAAAAGTGGATAGACACCAGGCAAATCCTTTGGTAAAATTTATTTGACCAAATCTAACCAATTTCTCCTTGTCTCAAACCTGTTTCTAGGATACAACTCTGTGCCTTTGTATGAAAATTTCTTTTACTGACCCTTTGCTCATCCTTAATAGACAACAGGTTTTTTTTGACTCATGTGCAAAAAAAGGGTATGAAAGGCAAGAATAAAAGATGGAAATCCTTCGGTTTCAGTGAATATTTATAGACGTGTTTTTCAACCTCTTTTAATTTCATGATGCACTTAAATTATGTTGATTGAAGAAAAGAGTAAAAAAAGAATATACTTACTGTGCTTTGAACTTCTTTTGAAAATAATTTAATTAATGTTCTTTAAAAATTTTTGCAGTATACCTGAGATCCTGTCATGGCACCCTAGCTGAGGCACATCAGTTGAAAGTCACTAATTTATAGTAAGATACTGGTTTTCCCCTCTGAGTTAGGTTTTAGGTAAGGCTGTTAACAGCTCTTGGGGTTTGGGTATATCAACTCTATCTTCTTGGACAGGCTGCACCTAATGGCCACACCATTTATTTCAGTCACCTGCTTTCTTTGAGAGAACCTTGAGGCTGATTTTTGTCCTACACATAAATATAAGTCTTTTTCCTCACCCATCTGAGGAACTGCTATTTCTCCAGGAGATGCATTTGGATTTCAAATGGCAGAGGTTCCGTTTCCAGGAAAATACATTTAGATGGATCATCTGGCTCAGAGAGAAATGGTCTCCAGACTCCAGGGTGACATAGTCAGCACAGTTTGGCAGGCCAGCAGGTGGCTGAGACCAGCAGGGGTTAGCTGTTTTTGCCATTCGAGCTACCTTCCTAATCAGGAATTTCTTCTCTTTCTTTCCTCATATACTATTTCTTTTGCCAAATAGGTCAAGGCCAAGGTCAACATTTTGTATGCACAGTTCAGTCTCATTTTGTTGCTGGGGCTGGAGAACAGTGGTGTTATATTTTATGGCAACATCAAACTCATGGGCTCAGGCCATCTTGACTCCCAGCCTCCTGAGTAGCTGAGACTACAGGCTCTTGTCACTGCATCTGGCTGATTTTTTGTACTTTTAGTAGAGATGGGGTTGTGCTGTTGCTTAGACTGGTCTCGAACTCCTGGGCTTAAGCAATCCTCCTACCTTGGCTTCCCAATGCACTAGTAATATAGGCATGAGTCAGCATGCCTGCCCAAGATAGTCCAGTTTTCAAAAAGTGAGCGGAGATTTTCCTCAGCTTTTGTGATTAATGTGATTTACCCACTTCTATTATAAAATTAAGCATCAAAGAATTAAAAATTATTTAAAATTTGGAAATTATACAAAAAGATGAGTACTATGTCCTTTTAATATCATATGGGGACATGATTTAACAAGCCTGTCCAAAGAATATTTAATTATCCAGGCAAGAGAGTAAACATAGTTTAACCCACTTATTACTATTAATTAAAGTTTCCAGACTTACAGGAATAACATGTTAACAGGTAGATTTTTCAAATCATTATTGTTTAATAAAAAAGATAAACCTCAAAAGTTATGGTTTAATCTCTCTATATGTCATTAGCTAGATTTGTGTTTAATCTAGTAACCTCGTTCCAACATTGACCCAAATGTTTATGAAAATCTAGATCTTCAAAATGCTCTTTGAATGAGACTTATCATCTTGTTGGCTCCCTCGTTTATTAATGGATTGGATAACATCTTTGATATGTGTCCTTTTATATTTGTATGTGAGTCATGTTTTTACCTTTTTGAGAGTTTTACCTTGACAAGGGTTTCAGATGATTCCACTAGAAACTCAAGGGAGGACGAGATTGAATCACAGCTAACCAGTTAGGGATTATGTCCTGTGGAGACTGATGCCATCTGCTTTGCTAGACAAGACAGGTACAGATCCATTTGCCAGCTTCAGCGGAACACTGCAGATTTTCTGGGACAATGGCTCCTAACTTTAGGTCTACGATTTCAGGGTATTTTGAAGCCTTGCCTTCATTTCCAATGTTAGTTCTGCCCAATATCCAGTGGCTCTGGGCCTTCTGCTTCTGGTTTAGTCTGTAATCTCCCAGTTCTTTAGTGTCTGGTTCACAACCCATAACCCAAATAACCAGCTAGTAAGTCTTTTCACTCCTGAATTTTTTTTTTTTTTTTTTAACATAGGGTCTCACTCTGATGCCCCTGGTAGAGGGCAATAGATCATCATAGCTCACTGCAAGCTCCAATGTCTGGGCTCAAATGCTCTTCCTGCCTCAGTCTCCCAGGTAGCTGGCACTACAGGTGTCTACCACAATGCTCGGCTAATACTTTGATTTTTAGGAGAGATGGGGTCTTGCTTTTGCTCAAGCTGGTCTTGAACTCCTGAGCTCCAGCGATCCTTCCACCTTGGCCTCCCAGAGTGCTAGGATTACTCACGGTGTTAGCCACCGTGTCCAGAAGCTCTTGACTTTTGTTAGTCTTCCTTTCTTGAGTGTGAGATTTCTGTGCTTACGGGTTCTAGGAGCTGGATTTTTGGGCTGCCCCTCGCCACTTGTTGAAACTTCTTTCTCCTACTGGCTGTCTGTGAGGCTGCAGAAGAAACTTTGAGGCAAAATTTTTCACAAGAGCAACTTGTGGGTTCTCAAGAAGACTTGGCTACAGACTCAGTAGGGTCTTTTCTAGCCTTTGAGGGTGAGTGAGCCTTTGGGCTCAATTATATCATAACTTGGTGTGCTCTCACCTACTGGGCACAGCAAGGGCATGTGGCACACTTAGCAAATGCAAACATTGTAACTTAATTGTTTGGACCCTCCTAATAATCTGAAATAAAAAGATCATATCATAACTTTACTTGAAAATCCACTTCCTTTTTTTTTCTGTTCTTTTTCTTTTTTTTGAGACAGTCTCAAGCTGTTGCCTTGTGTACAGTGCTGTGGCATCACAACTCACAGCAACCCAACCTCATAGTCCTGGGCTCAAGCGATCCTCTTGCCCCAGTCTCCCAAGCAGCTGGGACTATAGGCGCCTGCTACATGCCCGGCTATTTTTTGATTACAGTTGTCATTGTTTTTAGCTGTTCCAGCCTGGGTTTGAACCCACCAGCCTCAGTGTATGTGGCCAGCACCCTACCCACTGAGCTACATATACCACCTGAAAATCTACTTCCTATCATCAGTTCCTCAGGCTGTTTAATCTCCTGGTCACTCATCATCAGCAACTTGGGCTATTCTTCTCTCTTTTGTGTATACCTTTTCCCATAGTTCAAATCAGAATTTTCTAGAAGGTAGGGTCATTTTGTTACTTCTTCCTCATCTACCCCCATCAGAGAGCCTCACTCCTCTTTCTTTTAGTTTCGGGTTTGTGTTTCATGTTCTCCATGCTCCTCGGATGGCAGGGGCTCTTGGGAGTGAGAGCATCCTTTCCTGGTTTAGGTTGGGGAAGGATTATTGTCATTCGTGTGGGCTTTTTTTCTTGTAGTTCTATTCCTCTCTATTACAGTAATGGCATCTCTGAGGTGTCATTTCTCCCAACATCTGGAATTCTGTGGCAGGTCAGGGCCGAATAGCTGTGGGGCCAGCTCAGCATCTGGAAGTCCTGTCTGACCTGAGATAAGCTCAGCTTTTGCCCCAAGCCACATACCCATGATGGATTCATTTTGGGAGAATACCAGTGTCCTCAGTTGTCCATCTCTGGGTCATACGTCTCATAAGGCTCGCCCTGGCCCCACCTCACTAGGGACTGATGGAAACTTTGACTTCACCTCTATTCCTCAGAATCTTTGTAATGGGCTTCTCATGGGGGACACAGCTCTGTCTTTATGCCTGTCACTGGGTAGGGGATCACTGTAAGCTTTATAGATCCCCCACTGTGCCTAGAATAGTTGTAAAGAGATGTTGCTCAATATGTGTTTGTTAAATAAATAAATGAATCAAGTTGGTGGAATTTATTTTGGCACTTGGGTTCCACTTTGGTCCAAGCCTTGATTGGCTCATATATTGCTTTTCCATAGATCTAGCTTTGCAGTCTTTTTTTTTTTTTTGATACAGAGCCTCACTTTGTCACCCTCGGTAGAGTGTTGTGGCATCGCAGCCCACAGCAACCTCCAATTCTTGGGCTTAAGCAATTCTCTTGCCTCAGCCTCCCAAGTAGCTGTGACTACAGGCACCCACCACAATACCTGGCTTGTGTGTGTGTGTGTGTTGCAGTTGTCATTGCAGTTTTAGCCAGCCAGGGCCAGGTTTGAATCCACCACCCTCAGTATATGGGGTCGGCAACCTACCCACTGAGCCACAGGTGCTGCCCTAGCTTTGCAGTCTTTATTATTTAAAATATTAATAGAATATAAATTTAAGAAATTTCATGTAGGGTGGTGTCTGTGGCTCAGTGGACAGGGTACCGGCTCTATATACTGAGGGTGGCAGTTTCAAACCCGGCCCTGGCCACACTGCAAACAAAAAAATAGCCGAGAGCTGTGGTGGGCACCTGTAGTCCCAGCTATTTGGGAGGCTGAGGCAAGAGAATCACCTAAGCCCAGGAGCTGGAGGCTACTGTGAGCTGTGTGACACCACGGCACCCTACTAAGGGCGATAAAGTGAGACTATTTCTACAAAAAAAAAAAAAAAAAAAAAAGAAATGTGATGTAAAGTGTAGATGCCAGTATAATGGAGACACATTAAAACCTGAGGTCTTCCTATTTTTAAAATTCTGTAAAACACGAGTCCCATCTACATTGAGAAAATTCCAGCTAAAACATGGCAGGCCTATGAGACACATGTCAGTCCAGGACCGTACTAACAACCCAGCCAAGATTTATAGTTATGTCTGTGGAAAAATGTCAACCATGGAATTTTGAAGTTGACCTCTCAACTGAAGTCAAATTAATGTTATTAAACTGTTTGGTTACTTACTACAAAAAAAGAATAGAATCTTCCTTGCATAGACTACACACTGAGAGTCAGAGCTTCTTGCCTGGATCAGCCTGAAGAAAGATTATTTTAATTTTTAAGACTTCTTTCTTGTCTTTCTACTCTTCTCAATTCTCTTTTCAAGCTGTTGTTGATAGAATCTAGATTTTCCCAAATGGGACAACTTGAAACAGAAACGAATTCATTCTTAAATGAAATGTACAAGGAGAGAACAGCTCTGGAGTGCATTTTGATGATTAGCCAGGAGAGAAAGGGCGGCAGTTGTCTGGAACTCATCCGTATCCAGTCTGCATTCATTTAGCATCCTTTTTTATACATATGTCATTCTTCTGTTTTAATGGAGAAAAACCCAAGTAAACAATGTTAAGCATGCATTTTTTTTTTTTTATTTTGGAAAAAGATTTTTTCTTAAAATAAAATTGTGCACAGTATGCATGCAAGAGAATTTTGAAATTTTTTGGAAGTGAAATTAGATAGGCTCAAATTGTTTATGGACCAAAGTGATGTGTACAAGTAAATATGACGGATCAGAGTTTCTCTAATCTTCTTCCTACTGTGGGGAGGGCTGGGACATAAGAAGGCAGTAAGTTTGGAGAGATGGAATGACTGTCATCTTTGCAAAAGGTTTATAAAATGGCACCTTTCAATTTGGGCACTGATGTATTTGGAATAGAGAAACAAAAAGATATTGAAGGAAAAGACAGAACAAAATGAGACTCATAATTTGTTAAAGAGACTACAGAGGTTTGTTTCACACAAACCAATCTCTTTGTTTCACACAAAGGATATTGGTGCTCAGAGAGGTTGAGTGACTTGTCCAAGGTCACTCAGTGACTTAATGGCACATCCTGAAGACTTTTCTCTTCAATAAATCAATATTCCTGTGGAGATATGAATCCCATGCCCTCATTAACCTAATGTGGACCAAGTTCAAGGTCTGGGTGAATAGAAAATGCTCCATTTGAAGAGACAGAGATTACCAGGAAATTTATAATCTCATAACCTTGTTTTGTAATCAAGTCTGTGACTCATTTTATCGAAAATATCCTAGTCTCTAATGGATAGTTTTGCGGGTTGACATATTTTTAAATTTTGGGGTCATTCCTTTGGAAAGTATTGAGAACTCCCAAAGGCACTGCAGGCACCCGTGATAGGCTTTTGCAATAATTACAGTTTGGGGGCTCTGTTCTTCAGTCAGACCCACACAAAATTCACTATTCCACTATATTAGTAGTGAAATTTTGGACATTTATTTTATCATCTTGGTACATGTTTTTATGAACATATATCTAATTAGTAAACATGATCATTTCTACTTCTTTCTGAAAATTTTTAAAAAAGCTTTTACTTCTTTAAAAAAAACAGAGGTTTTGTACATGTCTCCTGGAGGTATATCAGTTTTTGCTGACATTTGTCACCAAAAAAAAATTTTTTTTCTTTCCTTTTGGCTAACTAGATTCTTTTCTTTCCATTCCCTAGACTCTTCTCTAACTTTATTATTTGATTTTAAGTGGGAAAGGATCTAATTTTCTGTATAATTTTATTTGACCGCTTGGAGACATTTTTATAAAATTTGAGGTAAAGCATATTTAATATAAAATTTGCCATTTTAACTACTTTTAAGTGTACAATTCAGTGGCATTGAATATATTCACAATGTTGTGCAGCTGTCATTAATCATTTCCAGAACTTTTTCATCATCCCAAACAGAAACTCTGTTAATGATCACGTATTATTCCTTCTCCCTGTAGCTCCTACTAAGCTTTATTTAACTTTCTGTCTGTATAATTTTAACTATTCTAGGTACTTCGTAGAAGTGCATTCATACAGTATTTGCCCTTTGGTGTTTGGCTTATCCTACTAAGCACAATGTTTCCAAGGTTCAGCCATGTTGTTGCATGTTTCAGAATTTCATTCCTTTTTAAGGGTTAATAATACTTCATGGTATTATTAACCAATAATACACCAAATACCACATTTTATTTTTGCATGCAACTGTCAATGGATGTTTAAGTTCTTTTCACCATTTGGCCATTGTGAATATTGCTGCTATGAACATTGACATGCAAATACAAGGTCAGACAATTAAGTTTAGAAACTCATTCATTGCTAAATATCACTATGGTCACCTTTGAGGTACTCCTTTGGGAAGCTATGCCCCGATAGCAGTGCCTACTCCATCCTTGAAAGCAATTTTGGAACTCTTTTTCTGGAATGGCCATCAGAGCTGCTGTCACCAGATGGCCAAGGGGAGTATTTTGAAATTGACCATAACAATACTCAACAATGAAGTATGCAGTGCTTTTTCTAGGAAGAGTTTCCGAACTTAATATCAAATCTCCTGTGAGCTTGAGTTCCTACTTTTAATTCTTTGGGATCATGTACCTAAAAGTGGAATTGCTAGGTCATATGGTTATTCTATTTTAACATTTTCAGGAATTGTCAAACTATTTGGTACTACTGTACCATATTAAATTCCTACCAGCAAGGCACAAGGCTCCCAATTTCTCCACATTCTCACCTATACTTGTTATTTTCCACTTTTTTGACAGTAGCCAACTAAGGAACATGAAGTGGTAGCTCATTGTGCTTTTGATTGGCATTTCTCTAATGACTAGTGATGCTGAGCATCTTTCCATGTGCTTATTGGCCATTTGTATATGTCCTTTGGAAACATGTCTATTCAAGTGCTTTGCTCATTTTGAATTGGATTGTTCATTTTAATTTTGTTATTGAGTTGTAAGAGTTCTTTATGCATTCTTAGTATTAATCCCCTATGAGACACAGAATTTGCAAATATTTTCTGCCATTCTGTGGGTTGTTTTTTCATTCTTTGGATAGTGTCCTTTGAGGCACAGAAGTTTTTAATTTTGATAAAGTCCAATTTATTTTTTCTTTTGTTGTTCGTATAAGGCTTAATGCACTTTGAATGTCAAGTAAGATGGTGACTCTTAGAACTGTGAGATGTCAGTGACTATGTCTGCCTCTACTGCTGTAGCCACCAGCCCTGTGCATATTCTGAGTTCTTCTCATTGTGGGGAGGTCCTCTTATCCGTCCACTCAAAGGATGTTGCTTAAAACCTGGTAGAAGACAGCGACGCTGTTCTCAGACTGGTGACCCAGTTATACCACTGTGTAGACCAGGGTCACATACCCCAGTACTGGCAAGGGCCTAACAGGAAATATCAAAGTGTGGATTTGGCTGAGTGTAAGACCAGACTGGGGAGGCAACTGCCCAAACTCAGGGCCCAGATTGCCTGCTTACTAGCTGTGGGACCTCAGGCAAATTACTCAGTTCTCTGTGCCTCAGTTTTCTTAAAGGTACTATGGGAATGGAGTTGTTAAAGCATTTCATGAGTTAATACACATAAAGTGCTTGAAATAGTGCTCAGCATATCGTTAGTACTTGACAAATGTTCTCTAGAGGATTAAATAGATTCAAATATGCAAAGTGCTTAGAACAGTACCTGCTGCAGCCATGTTATTCCCAGCTCATGACATTCAAATGCAAAGTTCTAAAAAAGTTTTAAAGAAACAGAGTGCAGACCAAACAACATATTTCTATGGGCCAAATTCAGTTCTAGGACTGCCAGTTTGCAACGCCTGAACTGAAACCAGAGAACTTTGTCAAGGCTCCCAGTCAGAACTCTGTTTCTGAGTGTGCTTCCTCTGGCTTTGTTGGAACCTTGGACCTTGATCCCACTTCCTCTCCCTTCCTCACAACTCTGAAAACTCTTGAAAACCAAGATTCTGGGAAGCCACTCAGCTGTAGCTACTCGTTTTGCAAAAGTTTTCATTTCTTTACTTATACTGTGTCTTAAAAGAATTATCATTATTCTTTATGTAAGCTTAATCACTTAACAAAAGAACACATCATTTATCATAACTGATCAAATGGAGATGAAGTTTTTAAAGTATGTTTGTATTACTCATTCATTTATTCAAAACACACACATTGTGATAGGCACCAAGAATAAAAAGATGAAGAGTATGATTTCTACCTCCCAGGAGCAAAGAATCTAGTGCTTTATAGATATCCTCTTAGTCTGAAGTCAAGGGAATCTTTAGGGATAAGTAAATTTATAGTTAATAATTATTGAGCACTGCCAGTCACAAATACAGTCAGTTGCTGAGTTACAAACATTTGACTTACATACAACTCACACTTATGAATGCAGACTATTACAAGCCCTTGAGTTATAAGTGTCTGACTGCTGTGCAGCTCATGCTTACGAACAGAGGCTATTACAGGTAATAGGTAAATGTACCTGTTCCAACTTCCATATAAATTCAACTTAAGAGCAAACCTATAGAACCTATCTCATTCATAACCTGGGGACTGCCTTTAAAGGAAACACAACTTAAACCAGTAGCACTGGATTTTTTTTTTTTTTTGAGAAAGAGTCTCGCTTTGTCATACCGGATAGAGTGCTGGTGTGTCAGCCTAGCTAACAGCAATCTCAAACTCTCAGGCACAAGTGATTCTCTTGCCTCACCCTCCCAGAAGCTGGGACTCAGGTGCCTGCCACAAAGCCCTGCTAGTTTTTCTATTTGTATAGAGGTGGGGTCTCACTCCTGAGCTCAAGCAATCCACTTGTCTTGGCCTCTCAGAGTGCTAGGATGACAGGTGTGAGCTACTGTACCTGGCTGATTTTTTTATTTTAAATTTATTTGATTAAAATTTCTTTTTGCTGGAAGTACTGGATGAAAAGGTTAAAACAGCATCATGGGGATGATTGGGATCCTGTCCCGCTGTTTCTCAACCTGGCTTGCTTCCTTAGAGTATACTCCGGTGCTAGCTCTCCAAGTGGTAGAGATGGGCTTTGGCAGCCACTATTAACATGGTCTTTCCAGCTTGTGACCCCAGAGCTCTTACTCCCTCCTGTCTTCATATTTCTAGTCTCACAATGGGACCCTGGTTAGGCCTGTTTTGGACATGTGTCCACTTCCTGCACCAATCTCTGTATCAGGTGTTGTGACTGAGACACGGGTCCATTTTTATGACTTCACATAAAGAAGGGATTTATGGATAGGATCTCTGAATTGGCTTCCTCATACCACTGGATCCACACCCTCATTAGGATGAATGAGCCCACTGCAGGTTGACCATGACCATGTGTTCAGGTGTGATCTGATAGGAGAGTAGTGGGTAATTTCATGAGATTTGTGCTTTTACTATCCGTTGTCATATAAAATGTGGGATGTTTATTGTCATAAAGCAAATTCGAGTATGATTTGTTTCACATTCTATGTACTTTTTTTTGAGGTATTGTCATATTTCACGTTCTATCATGTTTGAGACAGAAAAATGACAATGGTTTAGAGTTCTTATTCTGATGATAAAATGATAAACGCTCGTTGTAAATGATTCAAGAAATAGAGAAGTCTAAAGAAAAAATAAAAACTTGCTCCAACTTCTGTCATGCAGAGATAAATACTCTTGACATTTTGATGAATATCCTTCCGAATATTTTTCTATGCATAGGTATTATTGTCTATCTAAAAAAAGCAAGAATTACAGCTTCATTTTCTCTAATGTCTTTTGGAGTCCTTTAAAATACTCATATGACCTACTAAGATAAAAAAAAAAAAGAGTATTTTCTACATATTTACTCATCTGTGTGCTTTTCCCTATGTTAGTTGCTGTTGGATTTATTTATCAGTCTAGTTTTAGAATTTCTTAATTTCTGCTTTCTATCCCCTATATTTTTCAATATTAAATTCATCTTATTTTTCTTATGCTTTTGTTGTTCTTTTTCTAACATCTTGGTTAAATTCTTAGTCATGCCTTATAGCCACCTAAACTAAGTCCTGTTTTCTGACCTTCCTTTTACCACCAGAAAAAGCTTAAGAGTTTCATATTAAGTAAACATCTTTTCTGTTTTCTTAACTCTTAATTTGGAGTAAAGAGACAATGGGAGAGCTCGTGACCTTTTCCCATAGCTGGCTGTAACAGATGGTATTGTCATTTACTTTTGTTTTGGAAGTTAGAGGCAAATAACCAAAGCATCTGGGATGAGATCAGTTAAACTTAAGGAGGGAGGAAAAGAATTTGCGTTTTTCTGCTAGATGAAGATGTAGCAGTCCATTTAAATGTCACCACTGAAGGAAATGTTACTCTTTGCATAAACCCGGTAGGTTTAGCATTTAGTGAGCTCTGGGGACCTAGGGGCTTGACATTCTTAACAGAGTCTGGTGATTTCTCTGACTTATTAAAACAGGAAGTTTCTGGAAATCATATTTCCCCTGTTGATTTATTTAGTGTGGCCTGTCTATTCAAATGTAGGTCTCACAGTCCCCAGTATAAAATCTGCCCTTCTAGGAGGAACAAGAACTTAGGCTCTTGAATCAAACAGAATCCGTGCTCAGCTTGACTTATGAGCTACGACCTTGGTCAAGTCTCCTACCTCTCTAAGCCTTAGTCTCCTTTTCTAGAATATAAAAATAATGTTAAGAATTAAGTCGCCTCATCATGTAATACAGAGGTGATTTTCGGAACTTTTAGTGGTTCCATTCAGCAATCAGAAGAGGCACAGATCATAATGTTAGAGAGGGGACCTAGAGGTCCCCTTTTGTGCTTTTAGTTCTTGGGAGCAGGAAACACAGGGGGTTCTAGGAGAGGAGTTCTGCATGGATAGAAGCTGAAAGGCTTTCAGCAGGGACTGGGGCGGGGGGGGGGGGGAAAAAGAAAAGAAAAACCAGGGTAGAAGAAAGGGGTAGGACTTCTCTGACCTGTGCAGCCATTGGTCACTGGCTATTGGTAGGCCGGGCATACCAGAGGCAGAGACTCCCCCTAAGGGATTGATCCCTGTGAATAGAGGACCAATCAACAGAGGCCAGTCAGTTAAGGCTTAAATAAACCAATCAGTGTAAGCCAGCTAGGTTTGATGATCCAATCAGTGCTTGGAGCAAGGTTTGGGCGGGCAGACAAGGCATAAATGGCCCTGAACAACCAAGATGCACCAGCAACGGGGGATTCTTTCCATTGTGTTGGGTTATTTCCTGTTCGCTGATAAACTATTGTGCTCCATTGCTTCTGCTTGTCTGTGGTCGGTGAATTCGTTCTTCCATTCCTGAGACCAAGAACCCCACAAGAGGAAGAAAAATCCAGTATCATCTTGACCAGAGGGCAGGAGCTCTCCGAGGGTCTCGCGTATTTGCTAACATGTGTGGCAGCGTCTCTGTATTTTAGTGGCCAGCGTTTCAGCCTGGAGGGAAGTAGGTAGCACATTGTCTAGCACATAGTAAGCACCCAACAATGTCACGTTATTGTCACTGTCACTATTTTGAAATTATAAGAATACTGTTATTATTTATTATTATGACTACATGCAGTATATTCCCAGCCACAGCTTTTGCTGTCATTGTTACCTTTCCCGGTGCCTGTTCATGGGTTTAAATGAAGAACGTGGCCCAGCACAGACCCTTCCTATCAGTGGCACTTCCTAGGCAGTTTCTGTTTCTATCATGATTCTGCAGAAGAGTAGGTAGTCAGCCTCTGTTAGTATCTGGGGAGGCTGAAGGATCTCAGACTGAAAGGGCAGAACAGGGCCGGGCTAGGATGGAGATAAACCTACCAGGGGGTGGCTGCTTTAGTGTGGTGAAGCCAACCTGTGAAAAAGTGGGGGATTAAGACTAGAAGAAATAGATTAAAGCCATGGTCTTAGCCAGTAGCAGATGTAAGAAGCAGAAACCTGTTAAAATCAGTGCAAGAATAAAAGGTGAATATATTGAGAGCACAGAGGGAGATCTGTGGAATCTGGGGTTAAGTTGTACAGCCAGGCTCTGAGGGACTGTGGGGCCAGGTTCTGAGTAGCACAACTTTACCTGCTCTGGTGTGTGCTTGCTCAGAACACGCTACGCCACAGCTCCTGGCTTTCCATGTTTTCAATTCAAGTCAGGAGTCCAGACTCAATTCCAATTACCTGAACTCTTGGGAAGAGAATCTGATTAGCTCCACTTAGGTCCAGAGTCTGCTTATTGTGGAGTCAACTGAGTCCAATGTCAAAGGTATTAAAATAAAAACTGGAGTCCAGTTTTTGGGTGGGAAGGCAGTTCTCAGGAGAAAGGATGTTTACTACTCCTGGGAAGGTAGACAGCAAAAGAAAAAGCAATTGAAGGGTGGCAAAAGGGAAGAAGCATAAAATATATACATTTAATGTGGAAAGACATACACATATTTAAGGGCAGGGGAGGTAACATCCTTACAGAGGGATAGGTCTATACTATTAGAAAGGGTGGAGGCCAGGCATGATGGCTTACACTTGTAATCATAGCTATTTGGGAAGCTGAGGTGGGAGGATTATTTGAGGCTAGAAGTTTGAGACCAGCCTAGGCATTTCAATGAGACCAAATAAAAAAATTAGCCAGGCATAGTGGTATATGCCTGTGGTCCCTGCTATTTGGGAGGTTTAGCAGGAGGATTGTTTGAGCCAGGAAACTGAGGTTACAGTGAGGTACCACTGGGTCACTGCTCTCCAGCCTGGCTGACAAGAGTGTGACTCAAAAAGGTAATTAATTGGGAGTCACAGAGAAGATGAGGTTATATGGCCTGTAGTAAACAAATGGGGGGGCTAACTTCAAGGAGAAGATAGGAATTTTTTTTACTCTAATACTAGAGAGAGGATGAAGGACCAATAGTGACATGCTGATGTCAAAAAAAGGTCAAGCCTAAGGCTCCTAGTAGATACTAGAGTAGGTGAATAGACTGAATAACGGCTCTTGGTCCTAGTCCCCCCAAACTGGGAATATGTTATGTTTCATGGCAAAAGGGTCTTTGCAGATGTGCTTAAATCAAGGATTTCGAGATAGGGAGATTATCCTAGATTAGCCACGTGGGTCAATGTAATCACAGGGGTCCTAGGAAGAGGGAGGAAGGAGTGTCAGAGGAGGAGGAGGACCTGTGATGAGGAAAGCAGAGGTCAGAGACAGAGAGAATTGGAAGATGTTATGCTGCTGGCTTTGAAGATGGGGATCATCGCCTCAAGTATCGTTCTTGGGCAGGAGCCAAGAAATGTGGGTGGTCTCCAGAAGCTGGAAAAGTCAAGGAAGCAGATATTCCCACAGAACCTCTGGAAGGAACAGAAGGAACACAGGTCTGTTTGCCCCTGATTTCGGGAATGCTGACCTCCAAACTACACAATAATAAACTCGTGTGTTGTAAGCTGCTAAATTTGTGGCAGTTTGTTATATCACAACAGGAGATTCATATAGTCTCTCAATTTTTTTCTGACAAGTATGTGATGGCATTTGCTAAGTGCTAATGTGTGGGGAAGAAAGAAAAGGGTACTCTGGAGGAGGTCTAGAGTAAGCCTGGGAGCTGTTACAGAGTGTATGAGAGTCCAGAGTAGAGAGCAGACTGTAAGATTTGAGTAATAATAGTAGGAATAGTAAGTACTAAAACTTATAAAGGCTCACTACATTCCAGGTGCTGTTCTAAGTGCTTTTTTTTTTTTTTTTTTTTTTAAATTATAGATAAAAATATGCACCATAGATGTGGCCCGACCCATTACCCTCCCTCCACCCAACAACTCCTGAAAACAGGTTGTATTTTTAGCCCTGTTTACCCATGAGAAAACTGAGGCATAGGAAGGTTGAGTATCTTGTCTTGAACCCAGGAATTCTGGCTTGGAAGTCTCCATGAAAGCCCTAGTATGCCATATGATGAGGTGGATATATATATATATATATATATATATATTTTATTTTTTTTTTGAGACAGAGTCTCACTATGTTGCCCTTGGTAGAGTGCTGTAGCGTCACAGCTCACAGCAACCTCAAATTCTTGGGCTTAAGTGATTCTCTTGCCTCAGCCTCTGGAGCAGTTGGGACTACAGGCGCCCACCACAATGCCTGGCTATTTTTTTTATTGCAGTTGTCATTGCTATTTAGCTGGCCTTGGCCAGGTTAGAACCCGCCAGCCTCCATGTATGTAGCTGGCGCTGTAACCACTGAGCTACGGGCATCCCGTAAAGGTAGGTCTATTTTTTGCATCTTGTTTCTGAAGTCTTATAAATTCTTTCCTTCCCTCCCTCCCTTCCCTTTTTTTTTTTTTTTTTTAGACAGAGTCTCACTCCATTGCCCAGGCTAGAGTGTTATGGCATCAGCCTAGCTCACTGCAACCTCAAAACTCCTGGGTCCAAGCGATCCTCCTGTCTCAGCCTCTGGACTAGCCACGATGCCCAGCTAATTTTTCCATTTTAGTACAAACAGGGTCTTGCTCTTGCTCAGGCTGGTTAAATTATTCATTTATTTTTTATTGATACATAATTTTTATACATATTTATGGGGTACATGTGACATTTGGTTGCTTGAATGGACTATGTCATGATCAAGTCAGAGTATTTGGGGTGTCCATCGCCTCAAATATCTATCATATATCTTAAGAACATTTCAAGTTCTTTCTTCTGGCTACATTGAAATATACAGTACTTTGCTGTTGACTATAGTCCCCCTACTTGGCTATGGAACATTAGAACATTATCTAACTGTTGTTCCTGAAGTCTTATGTCTGGGGCTGGAGTCAGATGAGAAACCGACACTGAGCACTACCTGGCCTTCAGCAGACATCACTCTAGCAGGTGAACGTACAGTCCAGTGCAGGTGATGGGGCACAACCAGGGTGTGGTTCCTTTTCCCTGATCTTCCATGTTTGATGGGCCCTGCATTCACTTCTGCATCAGCTCCTCTGATTTTCTCTCTCTTCTTAACGTCTACTTCTCCAGGTCTTCTTTGAAGAGCCAAATGATAGCAGGAAGATTATGGTAAAACTAAATTTCTCTGAGTATAATAGAGTAGAATGAGTTATGCATTGTCCTTTGAGTTAGAGTGGACATCTGATAAATGATGATGATCTTCCTATGGAAGGCATATTTACTAATCAGAAACAATCTCCTGTGATGTAAGTAGGTTCAGAGTTTTGAATTTGCACAGCATCTACAGGAAGCCCCCTCAGAAGACCTAGGCTGCTATTTAAGTTTAATAAACATGGCTATGTGGAAACCAAATGAGGACTGTTGAAAGGAGCTTTCATAACTCCCAGCCTCATTTATTTTTTTGAGACAAGGTCTTGCTCTGTGCCCAGGCTAGAGTGAGTGCAGTCATCATAGCTCCTGGCCCCAAGAAATCCTCCCATGTCAGGCTCTGAAAGTGCTAAGATTATAGGAATGAGCCACTGTGCTCAGTGATAGCCTGTTTTTAATGCTATTTTAAATTCTCTTTGCTATGCTCCTCATAGAAAAGGATATTTGGATCTTGAAAGTCAAGAGTTTGATAAGTCGTTGACCTAAAATAAAACTCAGATACTCAGGTGCATTATGCAGGCTGAGAGAGGTAATATTTTCTCATGCTTTACAATCCATATTGCATTCCTATTGTATTTGAAAATAGTGCTAGACCTTGTAAGGAGTACAAAGAATGAACACAAAGTCCCTGGTTTCAAGGAGTTCTTTTAGTAGAAGCATCTGGTTTAGACTGAAAGAGGGCTAAGATTAAACATCTAGGTGTCTTTTGAAAGCTCTGAAAGACAGAGATCTTTGGACATACTGTGGTTCCAACAATGGAGCTCAGAGCAGACAAGTTTGTGTTAATAAGGTGGCACAGTATTGTCATTATGACCTGAGTGCTGCATCTTCACAAGGCTTACTTTGAATCAGGCTCCACTCTTTCCTCATTTAATGAAACAAAGCATGTAGTTCAATCTTTTTGAGCTTCCTCATCTGTAAAATGGGCCTAATAATAGTGTAATTTTTGTGAAGAGCAAATGAGGTAATTTATGTTAAGTGTTTACTACAGAGCCTTAAGGATGTGCTCATCAAATTCAGTATCATTACTATAGACAAGAAGGAATCAATGCCACAAATTGTTGGATTCAGAAGTTTCTCAATGCACCACTATTCAATTGTTCTTTGAGCTCTGTTATTCGTGGCTATCAGGGTTGCCAGATTTAGAATATAAAAATACAGGGCACCCAGTTAAATTTGAATTTCAGATAAGCAATGAATAATTTTTAGTATAAGTATGTTCTAAATATTGCTTAAGTCATGCTTATACTAAAACATTATCTGAAATTCAAATTTAGCTGGACATTTTGCATTTGGTCTGGCAACCCTATTGGTATAGTAGCTGTGTGATCTTAAAAACAAGTTACTTAACTTTTCTGTCTCTCATTTTCCTCAACTGTTAAATGGGGGAATTAAATGGCTTATTGTAAGTACTTAGTATTGTGACTGGCTCACAGTAAGTGCTTTATGTGTTATAGTAAGTATTACCATTCAGACGAGGTTGTACTTGGTTAATGCTACATTGCAGGTGGTAAAGTCTGGAATCATAATATTGAGAATTCAAGAGAAATTTAAAAAATTATGTTTTCATTGCATTTCATTTGGAGTTGTCTATAAAAATGCAACCTCAAATTGAAATTAAAAAAGACTCCATCCTTGTAATAGCTCCCTTTGGCTTTCATGATTTTTACTCTCCTATAAATTCTTACAAGATTGATAACCATCATGGAAAATTCAGTTCTTACTCTCTATTTTTGCAGTTTTGCCCTCTGGAGCAGTGCTGACCTGGAGTTGAAACTGAAATAATATCATCCAGTTTCCTTCTTTTGTGCAAGCTGCTAAAGGCTAACCTGAAGAGTTTTTAGAAGTTTCAGCTTTGAGAGGCTGAGGTGGGTGGATTGCTTGAGCTCATGAGTTCGAGACCAACCTGAGCAAGATGTGGTGGTGAGAGACCGTGATATTAATGATACTGACTCGGTGTAAGCCCAGGCTACTGTGTGTGTTTGGTATTATTAAATATTTTTTGTTGTTGTTGAGACAGAGTCTCACTCTGTTGCCCCAGGGTAGAGTGCAGTGCTGTCATCCTAGCTTACTGCAACCTCAAACTCCTGGGCATCCCTAGTAGCTATGACTACAGGTGCCTACCATGACACCTGGCTAACTTCTTCTATTTATTTATTTATTTTTTGTTAAACAGGCCCAGGTGAGGCTCAAACTCACTGTCCCTGGTGTGCTAGGGCTGGCACTCCAACCACTGAACTATAGTGCCCAACGATTTCTTCTAAAATGCCTGGCCATTTTTTCCTATTTTTAGTAGAAATAGAGTCTTGCTCTTTGCTCAGGCTGCTCTTGAACTCCTGAGCTCAAGTGATCTTCCTGCTGAAGCCTACCAGAGTGCTAGGATTATAGGAAATGAGCCGCTGTGCCTGGCCTATTTGCAATTATTAAACACAGTTGTTAAACACTGTAAAAATATAAAACCCAATACACAATTATTAGTGATTATCTTTGAGGTTTGTGCTTGGGAGTCACAAATTTGGAAGTCACAAATTAGACATTAGGAAGAGTTTTATTTGTCATATAAATTCTTCATTGTTGACCTTTTTGTTTTAACGCTTACACACTTTACTTGTATAATAAGTAGCTATTTAAAAGTAGCATATGAAAAGACTGTGTGGTTTCCATGCTCAAGAACAGACCCTAGTGATCTCTGCTTCTCAAGATATACACTCTATGTAGTCCCCCTTCCAAATTGTGCAAAGATCTTTCCATGTGACCAATAGTAAAGAGCATAAGTAATGTATATCATTTGCAAGATTAGGTTACATATATTTTACGTGCTCTCTCTCTTTATAGATTTGTCTCCTAGATCACTTGCTCTGCGGAAAGCTAAATGTGAAAAGCCCTAGCTTCCAGGGAACAGCAACAGGAGTGTGCTGGAAACTGACCCCCGACCCCTCCCACCCCCCCGCCCAGTAAACTTTGTAGACATGTAGTCCCAGTGGGTAGATTGGTTGCAGCTTCCTGAGTAACCTGAGCCAGAACCAGCTTACACCACTCCTGAATTGCTGATCCTCACAAACTGTGGGAGATCTTAAAAGTTCGTTGTTTTAAGCTTCTGTGCTTTTGGATAATTTATCATGTGGCAATAGATAGATAACTAATACAGACTGCTACCCCTGGAGAAATAAAAGCAACTGAAGAACCATCTTTGCATAGGTCCACAGCTAATATGCCTGGATTCCCCTTTCAGGAAAGCTCTGGCTAGCAATGTCACTGGTCAGGGGACTGGGCATTCTGTGACCAGAAGTCTCATCTGCTGCCACAAACTTAGGTAAAACCTGAACTGAGCTCAGCATCTTGTCTCTTGTCGATGCTTTTCTAGACCTCACATGCACTCAAGCCTAATGTACCTTAGCCCTTTAGTCCCAAAAGCAGACTTGAAGACCATGGCTTACATTCAAGTCATTTTTTTAGTGGGATCCCAGGGGTCAGAAATTACAGACAGGAGAGTAAATCAGGAAAGGAATGAAAACCAACACGGGGATGTGGTATCAAGTTGACCACCACTACAGACTATAGGGTGTTTCATCATCCTGGGTCTCAGGATACCCTACTCATCACCCTGGATCTCAGGACTCTCCACTGGCAAAAAGAAAAAGAAGCATATGTCCATTGGCTCCCAGCATCATGGGTCAAGAGTTGGCCCACGGGGCCTTAACTCTCGGTACTCTCCTGCTGCCTAGCATGTCCTCGGGGGCACAGAAGCACCAGGGCAGGAAGCAAGAAACTCAGAATCCTAGCTTGAGAGTGTTGTCGGATTCTGGTGGAATAACAGGTGATGTCAGTAGGATTTGAATTTTTGGACAAGACATGTCCAATACAATTCACATCCAAATGTTGCCAAATCCTTTCTCTTTTACAAACGTGTATCACACTCATCTCCTCTCCTTTTCTCTATCTTCACAGCCACTTCCTTACTCCAGTTTCTCATTGCCTTTTTTTGGTCAACCTTAGGTTCAGGTATCATTGCCTCTTCCAACAGCCACACGATTGGGGTTTCTGTATGGACAGATACTCAGATAGAATAACTCCCAATGTTATTTCTCCTTGGTTAAATAATCCCAGTCACCCTGGGTTGAAAAGTAACAATGGCTGTGCCTTCTAGCTTCTCCCTGGAAAACAACCCAGGGCTGGGCTGGGCTGGTCACCTAGGGACCTTGGGAAGGATAATATCTGCTGAACCAGCCTGTCAGAGGACTGCACCACAGAATTCCAGACAGGAACCAAGAGATGTTTCTCATTCCCTCTGGGGCCATGGATGTGAAGTTGTTACATGTTCTACAGACAGGAAAAGAGGCCGTGGTGAATTCTGGTAAATTGGGGAATGTCTTTCAACATTATACACTATGGCTCTCAAAAGCATTTTAACATTTTCAAAAAATAATCTGTTTTACAACTTTACAGCTAATGGTCTCCTCTGTATGTTGTACTTTGCCTGGGAAAATCCATCCCCTTATATACTTAAAGAATTAAAATATTAAGCAATATTCCATGGTGTTTTTTAAAAGTTGATGATGATTTATTTATTTTTTGAGACAGAGTCTCACTATATCACTCTTGGTAGAGTGCTGTGGTCACAGCTTGCAGCAACCTCAAACTCTTGGGCTTAAGCGATTCTCTTGCCTCAGCCTCATAAGTGGCTTGTACTACAGGTGCCCACCACAATGCCCGGCTGTTTTTTAGGTGCAGTTGTCAATGTTGTTTAGGAGGCCTGGGCTGGGTTCAAACCTCACCAGCATCGGTGTATGTGGCTGGCACCCTAACCCCTGAGCTATGGGTGCCGAGCCAATGATGAATTATTTAAAAAAAAATTTCCTTGGCAAATTTCCTGGCTTGATCTCTGCTTGTATCGGGAAGATGTTCAACGAATCTGAGGAAACTAGATTCTGGTTTCAAAAGGTTGTTGTTCTATGCATACTATAAACCTAATGTACCTCAATTACTTGTAATTAGTTGTATTGTAAACTCAAATCTGTTTAATTAGTTTCAATTAGCTTCATCATAAACGAAACAGTTGATTGTTACAGGTTGTCTAGTTGTGCTGATTGAGAACACCTGGCATGGATAATTAGTTCCTCCAACACAAATTAACTTGGATTACAAGCTGTCATTAATAATTATTTCACCTCCTTTCTGGGAGAAGCCAGAGATTAAGACTGTAACACAGAGTCAGAAGAAAGTCAACATGGCTGTTTAAATAATAATAGTAAAATAATAGTAATGCAGTATTTTTTGTCTGTTTTATTCTAGTTCTTTGTCTAATGGTGTGTCAACCTCTATATGTGAGCATATATGTGTGTAAGTGCAAACATCTACCCATATAAGCACACACATATGTACATATAAATATATGAATATAAATATATATATGTATACATATTAGTAGAATCTCCATAGTTGATCACCTGTCTACATGGGCCATATCTTTAAATTGACCGAATTTTCATAGACTGGGCTTGCACCACATGTACTCGATGGAAGCTCCTTATGTTGACCACCTCTGTACGTTGACCAGTTTGTTATAGTCCCTTGGGTGGTCAACTTACAGAGGTTCTGTATGTGCATGTATATATAAACACACACATTTCACATATTTTTCTTTTTGCACTCCAGCCATTATCTTTGTGGAAACCAAACAGAAGTTGACTGGCATGTTTAATAAAGAGTTACTCAGGGACAGACTAAACCACCAAAGAGGAATTTTTCCCATAACTTCATGAAGAACAGAATTTTTTCCTTTCTGAGAATGAGCTTCCTTGGAGACACAGACTTCCTTTCTGGGTAAATTTTGGCCACTGAAAGTCCACAGAGAGAAAGCTTACGTTATAATGTTAAGTGGAAAAGGCAGGGCACAAAACTGGATCAACAACACAATTCCAACTATATAAACAATATGGTGGGAAAAAAATGGAAAGAAATGTGCCAAAATGATAACAGGGCTTGTTTCTGAGTGAGTTTTTCTTCTGTCTGAATTTATAGTTTCCAAATCTTTATTAACAATCTTGTATCAATTTTGTAGTTGGAAAAACTAAAAAAAAAAAATCATGGAAATCTTGATTATAGAGAAACTCACTAAAAAGCCACATTGACCAGCCAACAAATGCCAAGGTTCTTGCAAAGAACTATTTTTTACCTCATGGTGGAAAATTGCAAATTGAATTTGTTTTGCAAGACTCTGGTTTGGGAAACTTCAGCTGTGGAATCTGAAACTCTATTTAAAAGATAAGCAACAGAATAAGTGGGCTTTAAGCTACTGAAAAAGATACTTTTTAGCAGTGATAAAGCTATTTCATAGTGAAAGGTGAAAGGCTTTGGAGTTTATCAAGAGCTGTAATGAGTGGTTAGGACCCAGACAACCTCAGTATGAGTCTGGTCTCCCTCCGTGGGAGGCTATAACAAACTTAAAGGTATTTCATAAAATGGAAAATGCTCTAAAAATGTCATCGTAAAGGATGCTGTGATACAGGTAGTATATTACACAGGTTTTGATTTTATTTTACAAATGAGAAAAACAGAGGCACATAACTGTGATTGCAACATTAATTGCAATGGAATGCTTGAAACAGCTAAATATCCATCAGGAGAAAGGGCTACATAGATCAACAAGTATGAATCTAATAAACATAACTTTGAAGTAAAAGAATGCATCTATAGAATGATACATACAACATGTTATCTTGTTTTAAAACATTTAAACACACATCATTTTTAAAGGCGTTAATCCAAAATAAAAACACAAATAATAAAAGGGAAGAACGTAAAAAATATACATATAAAGGTATCCATGGGAATGTAAATACCAATCCAGGATTGTGATTACAGTGGGAAGGAGGGGTGCAGAGAGAGGAGTGGTTTTACTATCAACCACTTACTGTATATTTAGCACTATGCAGTTTTTCCCGCATTTTAACCAATTTAGTCCTCACAAAAGCCCTATGAGGAAGACCTTGCTGTCTCATTTTCACACTGTCCTTCAGTCACATGCCCAAGGTCATTCAACAAACATGTGGCACTGGAAGGCCTGGGATTCATTTTGATCCCATAGACCTACCCTCAATAATTTTAAACACCAAGAACTCAGTAGCCCAGGACTTAGGCTTGAAAAGAGGCCTGGGAACAGATTGCAACCCTTTTCTATCGCAGTGTCTAACTCTGATGTGCCTTGCTGAGCACAGGCATTCCATGTGGTGGAAATTTCGCCTTAGAAGGGGCTTCATTCCTCAGCTAATGAACTTTTATCATCTCAATAAAGAAGACCTGGCTTGCTATCCGTAGCTCAGTGAGTAGGGCATTGGCCACATACACCAACAACAATGACAACTGCAACCCCAAAATAGCCAGGTGTTGTCGCCAGTGCCTGTAGTCCCAGCTACTTGGAAGGCTGAGGCAAGAGAATTGCTTAAGCCCAAGAGTTGAAGTTTGCTGTGAACTGTGACATCACAGCACTCTTATTGAGGGTGACATAGTGAGACTCTGTCTCAAAAAAAAAAAGAAGACCCGCTGGCTTGGCTCCTGTAGCATAGTGGTTATGGCGCCAGCAACATACTCTGAAGCTGGTGGGTTTGAACCCGTCCTGGGCCAGCTAAACAATAATGACAACTGCAACAAAAAAATAGCCGGGTGTTGTGGTTGGTGCCTGTAGGCCCAGCTACTTGGGAGGCGGAGGCAAGAGATTCGCTTGAGCCCAAGAGTTTGAGGTTACTGTGAGCTGTGATGCTATAGCACTCCACTGAGGGCGACACAGTGAGAGTCTATCTCAAAAAAAAGAAAAAAAAAAAGACCTTCCACAGCTACCCTTTCTCAGTCAAGTTCCTAACACCCCCGGCAGCTCCTGGCCCCGCCCTGGAAGGAACACACAGCATGGCTGGTCTCTCTCAAGGAAGTGAGTGTTCCCCAGGGGACCACAGCGTTCTCACTTCTCTCTCAGGGCTTTTTGTTCACACCACTCCCTCTCTGTGGCTTTAATTTTTGTTTTCTTTAAATGAGGGGAACAAATAATGGGTATTGGGTTGGAAATGCATAGATGTTGTGACACAAACCCTGAATTCCAAGTCCAGGTCATGGTCGCAACCTTCTAGAGTACAGGGGGCTGTTATCACAAAGCCAAACTTTCTGCAGGTTTATAAAATATTATTCTTCCCTATCAATAGCTTTCTTTTATAATATTTTATTTTCCCTAATGCTTCTAATTGCCTTTTTTTTTCTGTTTTATGAAAAATATATATTGCCTTTATTTTATTTCTAAGAACTTTCTGGTTCTTAATTATACCAGGAGTTCTCTTTCATCCTAATGGCATTCTTTAAAGAACTCTGACTCCTCTTGTAAGCTGGCACAATGTAGTCTCCATCCTGATGCATAGTCTTTTTTCAGTAGGGGGATGGTTAGCTCTCTCCGTTTGTTTACTGTCACTTTTAGATCCTTTCTGTGTTTTGTTGTAGTGTGTCCTCCCCTGGGTATTTTTGAATGAGTTCATGGAAAGTAAACTCTCTGAGTTTTTGCATGTCTCAAAGTGTCTATTTTGTATTCAAGATTTGATGGAGAATTTGGCTTAATATAGAGTGGTAGGTTCAAAATTTTTTTTCCTTATAACTTCTGCATTTCTCATTCTTGCATCTAGTGATCCTGATAGAAAATCTGATAACAATGGTATTCTTGTTCTTCTGAAGGTAACCCTTTTATGGGAGCCTATATAATTTTTTTTAAAGTCTGTAGCATTTGAATCTTTGGAGTGTCTGAGTGTGGGTCTTTAAAAACATTAATCCTGTGTGGTTTCTGGTAGGCCCTTTCAATCCTAAAACTAGAGCCTGCCTTCACTCTTACTATGGCTTCTGCTCTCTCATTTTGCGGTGACTCTTGTTAACCTGGTGTGGACCTTATGGATTGATCTTCTGTGCTTCTTACCTTGACTCACAGAATTTTTGTTTTGGTATTTTTGTTCACAAAATAGTCCCAAATCTGTTTTTTGGGTCAGGTGCATTCTTAACAGAACCGAGGAAATTCAATTCCTCTATTTTGGGTTTGTTGTCTTATTCTCTGATTGCTCCTTTTTAACAGAGGTCTGACTCTGTGTGTCTTTTCAGTTTCTCTGTGGATACCTGTAAGTATTAAACAAAAGTCCTCTTTTCCTTGTATTATTTGTGTGTCCGTTGGGATTGGTTGTTCTCATGGTTCATCTTGGTCTTTCTTGTTCATCATCTCAGCTTTTGTTCTCTCTCCAGCCCTACCACATACATAATACCCTCTCCCCAGCCTGATATTTTGGTGCATTTGGACAGCAGTTGTTTAGATCTCTTGCAGGGTGGCATTGCAGAAGCCAGCTCTTTGTATACTCTGAGGAAAAGAGTGACTAAATGGCACAGGATTTAACTCTGGCAGCCTAACCCATCATAAAGAAGACATTATCTATTTTACAATGGGAGCATTTTAGGCTAAGACTCCTTTTCTTAAAAGGAGTTGGAGCTGGGCATCCAAATCTGTGAAGATCATAAGATTTAACTACCATTTTATTTTTTATTTTTCTTTGACCATTTTACACCATGTTTATTGCAGCAAGATTCTTAGGCTAACCAGATCACTCATTTTCTGAAACAAACTCATGCCTTAGCAAGCAAGCGTCTTTGTTGTCTGCTGGGCTGGGTACTATTGTCTCTTGGCCATAGATTTCCCTTAGCTACCATTCTATTAAGAATAACAAACATTTATTGAGCATCACCTGTGTGCCAGAGACATGACATATTATCTCTTTCTCTCAAACAACCTTGAAAAGTAGTTGCTATTGCTCCATTTTACAAGACAAGAAACAGGCTTAGAGAGTTAAGATAACTCTTCCAAAGTCACCTAGTTATTAAATTCAAAACTGGAATTTAAATCTAGGAGTCTGGTAGGCTTCAAATCATTGCTTTGGAGGGGCTTTCTTCTATGGCTTGACAAAAGATGAATAAACACTGCAACTTTTCAAAAAGCCTCAATTTTTAACAACTGTTTTCTCAGTTATGCAAAAAGAATGTTTTCAAAAGTAGCATTTGGCACAATTCTCATCTTCCCTCATGTACAATGCTATTTTAAGAGACTAAGACCTGTTGTTTATTGGGAGAAAAGCTGGTATAGGATTTTGAAGGACTCTCTTGCAAATAGAAGGATTTATAATCTTGTGAGAGAAAGGGGGACACGTTCTTTTGGAAATAGGACTGAAGTCTGAGTGTATTCTGAAAGAAAGGAAACTCTGGTGAATTAGAGTAAACTACTGCATGAGTTAGTTAAAGTAAGGTTTAGACAATTTGAGTAGCAGAAGATCTTTATCAAGAACTGCAAGGGTTAATCAGATACTATAATATGTGAAGGTACAGGGCATGGAGTTCCAGGATTTAAAAAATATGGGTCTATGGGAGAAATGAATAATTTATTTGTCAACTAAAACCATTATTTTTGATAGTCATCCCAGCATTATAGGATGCAAAAGCAAGCAAGCAAACAAACAACAACAAAAAACTTAAACAAAAAAATAGTATGGTGTGGAAACAAAGGGTTAAATAAATTATGATACATGTTAAATGAAATCTGTTGTGCCCCACACCCAACTGCCACTTCCACAGGCTAATGATGTTTTTCTCTGGGCAACCGGATCTATGCAATTGCCCCAACAGAATGGGGCAGAATGATTTGACTTTTTTTTTTTTTTTATTATATTCTTTAATTAATAAGTCCATTCCTCCTAGTATCTCCCCATAAACTCCTGTTTTGAAGCTCTCTTTCGCTGAATGTGACTGGCACTCCCCCTACTGGCAGACACAACTATTATCTCAATTCTTGTAGATTTCCCCACTGCCAAAATTACTTGATGCTTGCTAAATACCAAAGAAACATTGACTTTAATTTGATGTGCTCTTAGGACAGCCAAAGGACAGCCAGAGGATGAAAGGGAAGATTATGATTGATAGACACTGAACCTGCAGAAACTCTCCATAGATGATGACTTCTTGTACATCCAGTTTGTTTCCTAATTGTTCAGAAGAACTATGCCCTAGACAGCAGACCAAATTAAAATGCAAACCCAGTAGAGCTGTAATTTTTTTGGTTCTAATTAACTAATGCTGTCTTCTTAAATGCAAATGGCCTCTCTTTCTACTTTGAGATTTGCTATTTAAGGTTTACTCAGTACACATTTTAAAGCAGGTTAAAAACAAATGTATTTAAATCTATTTCAAAGATAAATGTCTCCTACTAGTTTTGTCTTTAGAGACTACTCAATAGATTCATGTGTGGCTGAGGCATTGTCGGTAGTGTTGGGGGGTGGGTAGAGTTTTTATTTCTATTTTATGTCCACTTCTCTCTCTCTTTAACTATTTTAGTAAACAGTGGTGAGCGGGTTTGCAGACAGCAGCTCTCCCCTCTCCTAGGACCGGATGCAGAGAAGGCAAATGTTCTTTTCACAGATCCTCCTTCCTTAAAATGTGCACAGCCCCTTCTTCTCAGAAGAAACAGGTGAAAACCAAAATAACAGAACATAGCCAACATCCTTTCATTTATGTCTCTATATTGGACATGTTTTATTCTACTTGGTGTTTTCTGCAGAGTTTGAATTTAACTAAAATGTGTCCTTTGGAAGAAGTGATTATAAGATGTGTTGCATGTTCATTTTGCCCAACCTTTTTTCCTTTCTCAAACAATATGATTTATTTTTATTTTTAATTATTACAGGAACATAGTAGTGGTGCATATTTATAGGGTATATGCAAAATTTTTATACAAGCATACAATGTGTAGTGATCAAATCATGGTAATTCAAATAGTATGATTTTTTTAAAACTTGAATTTTAGATTTCTGTGCAATAAAATGTATAAGTAAATAAAGAACATGTAAAATTTACTTTTGCCCCAGAAGACAGGTGACTAAAAGGCTCTGGCCTTTTATGTTTTATATCATAAAAATGAATGCAGTAGTAAATCTTGGTTAGAAATCGTGCTTTTTTTATTTTATTGTTTCTTGTAAAACTGATGGAGACTTTTGTCATAACAAAGACAAGAGGCAAATAATTAAACCCAAATCCTAAAAATCTTGGTAAAGATTTTTTTTAAACAGGCTCAAAAATAAAAATAAAAATATGGTACCAATATAACTTGTATGTAGTATTTCTGCTTAGCAAGATAAGGTGTGCTGATGAGAAATACTTAAAACAAACATACAAAACTGTGGCCCAAAGAAAGAATTTTTCAGATAGAAGAAATTCCACCAGGGGTGGGGATGATATAATCTTTATCTGTGATCAAAAAGCATCATCATAAAACAGACTTCCCTCTGTTTTTACAGAAATTGATGATTATCAAAAGAATTTTAGAATTACTAAGAAAAACTTATAGCCAATAAGCCTGAAGATGGGGAGAGGGCAAAGGTTTAACTAAATCCCTTCACTTGGGTCATTTGGAGGCTGAGAGGACATGATTTGTTACATTTGTCTTTAAAAGCTCCCTCTTCCTCCTTTTCACATTGCCTTAAAATTTCCCTCCTTTTGTTTTGGTGGCTGTGGAGAATGAATGAGTTTAGTTGATAATTAGACTAAGCGATTCTTCCTTGACTATAATTTGCAACAATGCCAGGTTTCTCCATAGAAAGACTCAACCTAAAGAAACCTCTTTGAACTCTTTGAAAGCTCTCATGTCTCTTGAAGGTGATGGAAGAAGAAAACCTGGCCAGATTGCAGTGCCATGTGCAAGAAATGCAAAGCCCTGACTGTGAGGGGCAGAAACAGTGGAATGAAGGTACACGTCTACTTTTTCTGTCAGTTAGTGAGAAGACATATCTAATTTTTTTTTCTTGTAGCAATGTTTTGGAGGTATTTTCCCTCCCCCATTCCAGTGAGGCTGCTGATTGTGGGACTTCACCCATGATCCTGGGAGAGAGGGTTATGCAGTAGGCAGCTGACCCAAGCTAAGCCCATCAACATCTTCTTCCAGAAGTTTGAATTTTTTTTTTAAACTTAATTTTTTATTAAATCGTAACTGTATATATTTATGGGGTACAATGTAATGGTTTGATATACAATGTGGAATGCTTAAATCAGACCGATTAACGTAACCATCACCTCACTTACTTATTTTTTATGGTAAGACATTTATAACATACTCTTAGTTGTTTTGAAATGTACCATTGCATTGTGCACATTAGGTGAGATCAGAAGTTTGAACTTTTAGGGATGTCCTGGATAGAAGGAGGGACATGGAATGGACCCTCTGGTGGCTGGAGCCAAAGAGGCTGCCCCTGAATGACTGCTCCCTGGGTGCCTGGAGTGACCCTACGTCCTATCCTTCCTGCAGCCGTCATGTTTGTTTCTTCCTTCCCAACTCTGAGCTACCCTAGAATATTTCCAAGAAATCTCTATTTCTTTTATCATATGACAGGATAATCCCATTGTTTACTATAAAAAAATCCAAGCCCAACTGAAAATTTCTGGTAAAAATGAAATTTTTGCCTGGATGGCAGAAAAAAAACAACAACAAAAAACTATACAGTACGAGAGCGCTAAATGGTCAGTTTGCTGATTTGCAGGCCTGCTGATTTGCAGTTGGCAATTAGCTGGCTGCAGTTCTATGTTGAGTGGTCCTTGCAGCTCCAGAGCTCAATCAGTGTGATCAGAGCCTAGTAAGGCAGTGATGGGTAGCACAGTGTTTCCCAAAGCATATTCTGAGAAATAATGAATGCTTGAGAAACTCTGAAAGCAAACGAGCAAAAAACATTGTATGGCCAAATAAGATGGAACAGCAACTCACCTTGTATGTGCTTCTTGGAGATTTACACTGCTCATAAATGCAGTAAAGGCTCAGTGACCTGAGTGGGAAAGAAAATTGTTTAACTTTAACTCACCATTTTCCAAATCTGCTTGACTATAGAATTCTGTGTCTACAGAATGCCTATCAATATCCTATCAATATCCTGGAACCAGGACTTTGTGAAACACATTTGGTAAAATACAGGAGTAGAGGAATTAAGAAATCTGGGTTTTAGATATTTAAATATCTATTTGGCATTATCAGCAGATAAATTTTACTTTATTGCTTTATTTCATTAATATTTCATCTTAATCATATGCCTTAAAAATAATTTGAAGTATTTTTCTGGGCTTTATGTGGGTCATTGAAATGAAAATTTAATAAAATGGTTCTTATGCTTTAGATACTCAAGTGCTGAAAATCCTGCTTTCCTGAAATGAGGAAAGATCTATTCATTCCAAGATCACTAGCCAAAAGACAACATGTTCCCATTTTATTAATCTGTGCATGTATTTGATGATCTTAGACTTTGGTGAGTTTAGCATTTCTTAATAAAAATACGTGACTTGTATCAATTCCTGCAATGGTTCTCAGCCTGGGGCAATTTTGGACCCCATAGGACCTATGGCAATGTCTGTTGGTGCTATGGTTTTCACAACTGTGCTGCGGGTAATTCTATTTGCATCCAGTGGGTGGATGGGAAACTCTAAATACTCTATGATAGGACAACAGTCCTCCCTATAACAAAGAGTTGTTTACTCAAAATGTCATCCACTGCAGCATTACCATATTCCTAACATTTGTGATATGCTCTCTATATGCAGCACTGTGTTTGAGAGCTTACATCTAGATTTTGTCATTAGCTGAAATCTGACCGGTGCATGTAAGTCACTTAAGGCCTCACTTTATTTACCTGAAAAAACCCAAAACAGATTAGATGAGATAATTGAAAGACTTCTTGTAACATTATGATTCATTAAGAACAACCCTAAGTCTTGAACATTTTTAATGTAAAATAAATAATCATTGTTCTTACGCTTTGGGGGTATACAACTGTGCAGAGAAGACCTGAATTCAGTGATGTTGTCTCTTGCTCCTGGAAATGTCTGGTAGGTCATGTAGCCATCATGAGTCAGGGGATGAATGGCCCATTGTGTTTCCTAGAGAGTCTTCATTCCTGCCTGTTGTCCTACTCATCTTTTTATTTTATTTTATTTTTTTATTAGTATTAGATCATAGCTGTGTACATTAATGTGATCATGGGGCACCATACACTGGTTTTATAAACAGTTTGATACATTTTCATCACACTGGTTAACATAGCCTTCCTGGCATTTTCTTAGTTATTGTGTTAAGACAATTATATTCTACATTTACTAAGTTTCACATGTACACTTGTAAGATGCACCGCAGGTGTAATCCCACCAATCACCCTCTCTCTGCTCATCCTCCCCCTCCCTCTCCCCCTTCCCTGTATTTTTAGGTTATAACTGGGTTATAGCTTTCATATGAAAGCCATAAATTAGTTTCATAGTAGGGTGTCCTACTCATCTTAAATGAAAGCTCTGACCTCAGCCCTCTCCCCAAACTACATCCATCTTTTGGCCACTTCCGCCTTTCTTTTTACACTCAATTAACACCTTTATGTTAATGCAAATCCCTATCTCAAATCCTAATCTTTCTCTTGAGTAATTATTTCCCGTAGCCTTTTAGGTAACTGCATATGGATGATAATGATAACAGTAATGATGGTAATGATAATGATAATTGCAATAATAAAAATAGCTAACACTGTTGACCTTTTGCTGTG
>CAUYPK010009542.1:0-23456 GCA_963574355.1 Loris lydekkerianus
GTCATGGAAGTTTTAGCCATTGCAATTAGGGAAGAAAAGGCAATCAAGGGTATCCACATAGGGTCAGAAGAGATCAAACTTTCACTCTTCGCAGACGATATGATCGTATATCTGGAAAACACTAGGGATTAGACTTCCAAACTTTTAGAAGTGACCAAGGAATATAGCAATGTCTCAGGCTACAAAATCAGCACCCATAAATCTGTAGCCTTTATATATAACAACAATAACCAAGCTGAACAAATAGTCAAGGACTCTATTCCTTTCACAGTAGTGCCAAAGAAGATGAAATATTTGGGAGTATACCTAACAAAGGATGTGAAAGATCTCTACAAAGAGAACTACAAAACTCTAAGAAAAGAAATAGCCGAAGATGTAAACAGTTGGAAAAACATATCATTCTCATGGCTGGGAAGAATCAACATTGTTAAAATGTCCATACTGCCCAAAGCAATATATAAGTTTAATGCAATATCTATTAAAGCTTCATTGTTATACTTTAAAGATCTTGAAAAAATAATACTTTGTTTTATATGGAAGCAGAAAAAACCTTGAATAGTCAAAACATTACTCTTCTCTGATGATATGATCCTATACCTGGAAAATCCCAGAGACTCGACTTCAAAACTCTTAGAAGTGATCAAGGAATACAGGCGCATCTCAGGATACAAAATCAATACTTACAAGTCAGTAGCTTTTATATCTGCCAACAATAGTCAAGTTGAAAATATAGTTGAGGACTCTATTCCTTTTACAATAGTGCCACAGAAGATGAAATATCTGGGAATTTACCTAACAAAGGATGTGAAAGATCTCTATAAAGAAAACTATGAAACTCTGAGAAAATAAATAGCTGAAGATGTTAACAAATGCAAAAACATACCATGCTCATGGCTGGGAAGAATCAACATTGTTAAAATGTCCATACTACCCAAAGCGATCTACAGATTTAATGCAATCCCTATTAAAGCACCATTGTCATACCTTAAAGAACTTGAAAAAATAGTACTTCTTTTTATATAGAATAGAAAAAAACTCAAATAGCAAATACATTACTCAGAAATAAGAATAAATCAGGAGGTATCACATTATCAGACTTCAGGCTATACTATAAATCTATAGTGATTAAAATAGCATGGTACTGGCACAAAAACAGAGTGGTAGATGTATGGAACAGAATAGAGAACCAACAGATGAAACCAGCTACTTATCATCATTTGATCTTCAACAAGCCTATCAGAAACATTCAGTGGGAGAGATTCCCTATTCAACAAATGGTGCTGGGTGAACTGGCTGGCGACCTGTAGAAGACTGAAACTGGACCCCTACGACCTTTAGAAGACTGAAACTGGACCCCTACCTTTCGCCATTAACAAAAATTGATTCTCATTGGATAAAAGATTTAAACTTAAGACATGAAACTATAAAAATACTAGAAAAGAGTACAGGAAAAACACTTGAAGATATTGGCCTGAGAGAATATTTTATGAGGAGCCTCCACCCCTCCCCCCGGGCAATTGAAGCAACACTAAAAATACATTACTGGGATCTGATCAAACTAAAAAGCTTTTGCACAGCGAAGAGCACAGTAAATAAAGCAAACAGACAACCTTCAGAATGGGAGATTTTTGCAGGTTATGCTTCTGACAAAGGTGTGATAGCTAGAATCTACAAAGAACTCAAACTAATCAATAAGAAAAGAATAAATAGCCCCAATTCTACAAACACATAAAAAAATGCTCATCATCCTTAATCATCAGAGACATACAAATCAAAACCTCTTTGATATATCATCTAACTCCAGTAAGATTAGCCCACATCACAAAATCCCCAAACTACAGATGTTGGCGTGGATGCAGAGAGAAGGGAACGCTTCTACACTGCTAGTGCTGGTGTAAGCTAATATGACCTTTTTGGAAAGAAGTTTGGAGAATACTCAAGGAACTAAAAGTAGACCTACCATTTGATCCTGCAATTCCTCTACTAGGTATATACACAAATGATCAAAAATTATTTTACAACAAAGACATTTGCACCAGAATGTTTACTGAAGCCCAATTCATAATAACCAAGACATGGAAACAGCCCCAGTGCCCATTGACCCATGAATGGATTAATAAATTGTGGTATATGTACACCATGGAATACTGTGCAGCCATAAAAAAGATGGAGACTTCATATCTTTTATGTTTACCTGGATGGAGCTGGAACATATTCTTCTTAGTAAAGTATCTCAAGAATGGAAAAAAAAAAGTATCCAATTTACTCAATACTACTATGAAATCAATATATAATCACCTACACACTCATATGAATGGCAAAACATAACTATAGTCCCAAAAGTAGAAGGGAAGAGGAGAGAGGGGAGAGGAGGGCAGATATGGAAAGAGGGAGGGTATTTGGGGGTGGGGGAGAACCTCACCTAATGTGCATGATGCAATGGTACATTTCAAAACAATATTAAGAAATGAGTATAATTGTGATGGATGTGTTCCTTAGTTCAATGTAAGCATTTCACATTGTATATTGAAGGAGGTTGCTGAACCCCATAAATGCATCAATGTACAAAGTTATGATTTAATAAAAAATAATAGTAAAGAATATATAATATGATCAACTCCAAGAAATCAGTATAAAAAAAAATTAACGACCCAATGAAAAAGGCATTTCACAGAAGTGGGGAAGACGTGACGGGCAGTAAACATGTGGAAGGAAGCTTAACCTCCCGAGTACCCAAGGAAAAGTGAACAAATGCCACAAAAAGATACAAATTGTATTTCCACTAGATTGGCAGAGATTGAAAACTTTAATAATTTCAAGTGTCAGCGAAAATGTGGATCAATAGATGTTTATACACTACTGATAGAAGGAAATAGTACGTTAGGAAGCAGTTTGGCAATATCTTGTGAGTAACTGCATATCCAATGAGCTAGCAATTCTATCAAGTACATACCCTAAAACAGTGCTGTGGCTGTTAAACGTTTTGCTCACAGGATCCCTTTTTATCTTAAGAATGACCGAGGACCACACAGAGCTCTTTGTTTATGTAGGTTTTATCTCCTGAAGGTTACTACACAGTTATGATTTAAAAAAAAAAAATTAAGAGGAAAAAAATAAAATGACCAGAGAAGTGGCAAAAAGCCAAAAAAAGAAAAAAAGAAAGACAGAAATTAAAAGTGAGATGGTTAATGTGTTTTGTGAGAAAAGAGTCAGCGTTTTAGACATTTTCTTTTTGTTTTTTTTTGAGACAGAGTCTCAAGCTGTCGCCCTGGGTAGAGTGCAGTGGCATCACAGCTCACAGCAACCTCCAACTCTGGAGCGTAAGCGATTCTCTTGCCTCAGCCTCCCAAGTAGCTGGGTTTACAGGTACCCACCACACTGCCCTGCAATTTTTTGGTTGTAGTTGTCATTGCTGTTTGGCAGGCCCGGGCTGGATTCGAACCCACCAGCTCTGTGTATGTGGCTGACGCCCCAGCCGCTGAGCTACAGGCGCCAACCCTGTTTTCGACATTTTTAAACAATCTTTTTAAGTGTCTGGATTAACAGAGGAGAACTGCATTCTTCTGTTTGTTTTCGTATTCCATCTGTTCCAACATCCACCTCATACACTTCTGGGAAGACTGCAGTACATGACTGGAAAAGATGAGCGAGCTTAAACTGCAAATGCTTTAGTATTATAAAAGTAATTTTGACCTCTTCAACCTTCTGAAAGATTCTTTGTGGACATGCGGTCTCCAGATCACACTGTAAGAACCACTGACCTAAGGAACTCTTGTACATGTACTCCAGGAGAAAAAAGAATATCAAAGCAGTGTAGTTCCTATTAGTCCTACATTGTAAATAACTCAGACAGGAAAACAGATAAATTGTGCTCATATAGTGGAATATCCTACAGCTATGAAAAATGAAAGACTGTACAGCTACATGGAAAAAAAACAGACAAATCTTGAGGATGTATGTTGATTGAGAAAAAGCACACCCCAGAAGATTGTATACCACATACGGTTTCAATTTTACGAAGCCTAAAACCAAATCAAACCAATCAAGAAAACCTAAGCAGTACACTAACAGGAGCACAATAAATACAAATTTAGAGGCGCTGTTACCCTGTGGAGGAGGCAGATGTAAATTAACAGCAATGTTCTGGGCTCAACACTTGTAGCTCAAGTGGCTAGGGTGCCAGCCACATGCACCAGAGCTGGCAGGTTCGAATCCAGCCAGGACCTGCCAAACAACAATGACAACTACAACCAAAAAATAGCCGGGTGTTGTGGCAGGTGCCTGTAGTCCCAGCTATTTGGGAGTCTGAGGCAAGAGAGTTGCGTAAGCCCAAGAGTTTGAGGTTGCTGTGAGCTGTGATGCCAGCACTCTACCCAGGGCAACAGCTTGAGGCTCTGTCTCAAAAACAAACTAACAAACAAAAAAAAAAAAACAACCCAGCAATGTTCTGGGCTTCGGGCTGAGAGGGAGATTGTACAGGATAAGTATATTTTATATGGTCAAACAGTGTACCAAAAGGTAATAAAGAGCAATTTCAAAAATATATTAAATGCCTGTTTTATAAACATTTTAATTTTAGGCATTTATTTCTAAGTAGTGACAGATGAGTTAAAATCTCCTTATAAAGCTTGGGTACAAAAATTAAAGATTTAATTGTTTTAGGGGCATGTTAAACAACTAGTCCTACCAAAGATATCAGTGATGTCACCTTATGAAAGAGGTCATTAACAGTCTCTATTGCATGCTATATTTTTGTCACTTAAAAAAAATAAGCCTAAAAGAATTAGCTTTCGAGTCCTAACGACAAAAACAAAACCAAACCTAATATTTATGACAGCACGTGCTTTTGACAGCAAAAAGCACACTTGATTGTATCTAGTTTTTTAGAGCACCCCCTACTCAAGCCAGGGCAGGTTTTACAGATGATAAACTAGGGGACAGAGACCCTGAGTGATTTTCTCCAGCCACCTAGCTAGTGATTTGAACCCAAGCTCTTTGTGCCTTCCACATTAAATATGAAATGGAAAGGAAGTTGAAGAATAACCCAGACTTAAAAAAAGAATTATTGGGTGGCTCCTGTCGCTCAAAGGAGTAGGGTGCCAGCCCCATATGCTGGAGGTGGCAGGTTCAAACCCAGCCCCGGCCAAAAACTGGAAAAAGAAAAAAAAAAAAAAAAAAATTATCCAATTTTTCTCACTTGAAGCATGTAAAAACTAGTGTGATTTGTATTTAGTCACATTAAAGAATCTGCAAGTTCTACCACTCCCCTGACATGTACAGCCGATTAAATTCATTTTGCTCTAGTGCTTTCAAGGTCTGATTCAGGATATCTTCTTCTCCCCTCCCAATTTCTTAATTTTGGCAATTTTCATAGCTTAAAAAAATTCACCAAAATGAGAAAAATACCTAAGAACACTCAAATCTGCAAGAAATTTTTCCTAGCAAGTATGGGAAAAAGTTTAACAGAACAATGAAAATCACTGACCATTAAGTTTTTTCTTTTCTTTCTTTCTTTTTTTTTTTTTTTCAGAGACGGAGTCTCATTTTATCACCCTTGGTCGAGTGCCGTGGCATCACAGCTCATAGCAACCTCCAACTCCTGGGCTTAGGTGATCCTCTTGCCTCAGCCTTGCGAGTAGCTGGGACTACAGGTGCCCGCCACCATGCCAGGCTATTTTTTTGTCGCAGTTTGGCTGGGCCGGGTTTGAACCCGCCACCCTCGATATATGGGGCCAGGAGCCTACCCACTGAGCCATAGGTGCCACCTGACTATTGAGTTTTTTAAAAAGTATTGACAAACTGCTTATTCAACAGCTCTGGTGCTCCACAGGGCAGGGGATTTAAATATGACTTAATATCAATAAAGCCCAAAGCCAGCACACTGAGCATATGTGAGAATGGAATTTCCGAAGTCAAAAATATTTAGATTAATGTCACCTTTAAAACATGAACAAAACTAAAAGTCACAGTAGCATTAAAAAAAATCCAAATTCCTTCTTTAAATCAAAATTACTAAATATCATTACTTTAAAAATATTTTAACTGGAACTGCAAACTAATACAGCCTCTTTGGAAAGAAGTATAGAGATTCCTCAAAGAACTCAAATTAGATCTCCCATTTAACCCCACAATCCTGGCATCTACCCAGAAGGAAAAAAAAATCATTTTATTCTAAGGACATTTGCACTAGATTGTTTACTGCAGTTCAATTTACAATCGCCAAGACCTGGAAACAACCTAAATGGCCATCAACTCGGGAATGGATTAACAAATTGTGGTACAGGCACACCATGGAATACTACTCAGCTGTAAAAAGATGGCGACTTTACATTCTGCCAGTAAAGTGTCTCAAGAATGGAAAAGAAATTATCCAATGTACTCAATACTAATATAAAGCCAGCAGATGATTTAATGCATGGCCACACAGGAGAAAAACTCATTTCACTTCAAGTTGTGGGGAGGGGTCACAAGAGAGGGGGAGGAGGTTGAGGTGCTCTCGCTGAATGGGCACAGGGTGGGGGTGTTGGGCAAACTTTTTGTGGGGGGGGGGACATAACTACAAGACAAAATCAAATATTTTCACCTGGTTGTTTGTACGCTCACATTAACCTGAAATAAATATACTTTAAAATATATATATGTATTTTATTATTTTTAAATGTATTCTGGGCCAGAGAGTATTATACAGAAGAAAAGAAAGCATGCATTGTAAAATATAGAACAGAGCAAGAATCTGCCATAAATAAAAATGTAGCCAGTTTAACAGGAGATGAAAAGTCGAGAATTCTTAATAATCAGGTAAAATTTTTTAGGTTCTATGAAAGCTTTAAGGAGCACAGCCTGTACCTGTAGAGAGTCTGTAAATGCGTCGTCCTTGTTTTCGATGGGTCTGAAGAGTCCCTTTTTCTTCTCCCGGTCCCTGATGTCTGGGCTGGCAGCGCTGATGAGCATCTTTAGGTTAGCTGTGGGTGTCCACGGCTCTGCCTGCTGTCTGTCCACATGCTTCACTGGAGTAATGGGATTTCTCTCCGGAGTGAAGATTTTTTGCTTCGATAAATCAATTGGTTCGTTTTTTATTGGCGTCTTTGGGGCCATCCTCAATCGATCAACAAATATATTTTCCTGTTGAATGACAAAAAAAGGGACCTTGTAGCAAGAATGAGAAAGGGTAGATGGCAGCTAAGAGCATACTTTGTTCCCACCATTCACTAAGAGTTGAAAATGCAAATGGGACCACATGCACGGGGTTGAAAAGTATCAGGACAGGACTAATGAAAATCAGACAGAAAGCTTTCCGGCAATCCAAGGGGGCTTCCAATGAGAAATAGATTATAATCTATTTAAACATACTCCTTTTGAACACACTTGTGGTGGCCTCTCTGTGGGAGAAGTCAACGAACACACCTGTCACTGGTGTTTGCTTGTAATAGGTCTGATGAGGCCAACACAGGTTGAAAACACATTGTTCTAAGTGCCATCTTTTTAAAAAGACTATTTACAAGCTTGGGTTCACCAGTGAAGGGCAATTATGCTTTGGTAGTTCAATGTTCACTAGTGCTAACACAGCAATGAGTAGCAGGACCAGTTAATGGAAGAATACCCAACAAAATACCACGTTTTAAGCCAGCCTAGACAGCCATGCTGTCTAATATTCTCCCAGAGCAGTGCTCCTCCCACATACTGATATGTGATCTTACTTCACAGGACTCATACGCATTTCCTACCAGATGGGATTTGCCCTTTGAGTTTGTCATTCAAACTGGCTTGTTCAACAAAAGCACACTGATCCAGGGCTTAGATGCCCTAGCGGCAATATCAAATTGCTATTGAGGTGTCTAAGTGCTTAACTCCCAAGTTCTGTTAATTTTTTTGCAACCTGGTAATAGTTTGTGGGAAAGCACCTGTCCTCAGACCACCACTCTGAGTATGTGATCTTCCATAATTCTAAGAAAAGATTAACAATGGTTCTATTATGAAAAAGGACTAAGTATATAGGACCCAATTTAGAACTAGCAAGTATTTAAAGTAGATTCTCCTAAAATAAATTTCAAAATATTCAACAACAGAATTCAGACTAAGAGGATTCAATAATTCAGTGTTCAAGAAAAAAAAGATTCTGCTTTTCCTGTAGCATTCCCTTCCAGCCAGCAGTGTCTTACATGACTGTGAAGGTGGCTGAGTTAAATATCAGTCACTCTCTTTCCTGTACACGCATCACTCTGAAGCTACTGCAGGCACAGATTTTGGCTGAGAAGTGATTTACAGAAGGTGCTTTCCTATAAGTGAGCAACATGTGAGGAGGTAACAGATTGTCTGGGAGGAACTAGAGTTTGTGTAAGCAGAGTTAATCTTGTTGCTTTGGATCAGCAGAGGCTGTAAGCCAGTCATGGTAACGTTCTGTCCCAGCAAAACAGGAAGGAAGTGCAGGGGGTGGGGATTTCTCATGCCACAGCCCAGAGTGTGGGGTCCACCCACCTCCTTTAACAAGTCCCTGCTGGCACGCTATTCTGGCAAAGGCTTCCTTCCAAAAAGGGAACTCTCAAGGGAAATTACCAAGTGTTTACTACACGTCGTGCCCTGTTTCCTGTCCTTTACGTGTCCTTTCCTCCTCCAATCCTGTCATATGGGTCCTATTATTTTTCCAGTTTACAGAAGAAGAAACTGAGGCACAGAGAGGTCACATAACTTGCCGAAGGTCATATCCCACTTCGTTCAGTGTAAAACCATTGGTTTAAGTAAAAAACAGCTGAAGGCAGATGTTTCTGAAATTCCACATTTAAAAATGAACTTCACAGGCCGGGCACAGTGGCTCATGCCTGTCATCCTAGCACGCTGGGAAGTCAAAGTAGGTGGACTGCTTGAGGTCAGGAATTCAAGACCAGTATGAGCAAGAGTGAGACCCTATCTCTACAAAAAAGTGAAAAAGAAAAAAAAGCAAAACAAAAAACAAAAGGGCATCATGGTGGGCGCTTATAGTCCCAGCTCCCAGGAGGCTAAGACAAGAAGATCACTCATATAGCACTCTGTCCTGACAGTGAGGCTGTCTCAAAACAAAAACAAAAACAAAAAACAACAATAAAAAAAATGACTCTCTCTTGGAGGAATTTACTTTTTCACAGTTCCAACCAAAGGTACTAGATGGCCATGGTTCCCATCAGCATTTAGGAAGAGGAAGCAGTTATCCACATAGGCCCTGGGGCCAGCCACCTGCCTCTGCAACTTACCAGCAGTGAGTGTGGCAAGTTTTGGTACCTCACTATAGTTCATTTCTCTCAACTGAAAATGAAGTTCATAAAATGCCCACCTCAAGGATTATGAGAATAGTTCCTTGGCCTATAGTAAGTGCTCAATAAAACTTTGCCTATTTTCTTTCCCATCTTTCTAATTGTTTGTTACCTTCACTCTGGCTCTTTGAGCCAATATCCTACACTGGGTGGTACTCGTATTTAATCTGTTGCCTGTCTCATCTCAATGAGACCATGTACTCAAAAGGTCAGGGAGTAAGTTTCATAGGTGTCATTCATCCCAATTTTTGGCGTAATGCCTTTCCCATTACATGTGCTCCAAGAACACTGTACCTTCATTATCCCATTATTCCAAAAGGTGCCCTCGTGGTAGAGGGCGTGGTCCAGGCACACTGAGTGGACAGAGATTTACTTGCCTTCTCTATGCTTCCACATACCTGCCCTCCTGGGAATGAGGAGTTCCTACTTTTTCCAGAGAGAGGGAAAACTCAGAATGATTTTATTCATACACTCTGCCATGTTCACTGCAGTTTTATGAACAAAGTAGTAGGGGAGTTAGGGCACACGGTAGGTTATGATTACATTACACCTCTACAGCAAGAGAAAAAAATGCCACGCAAATCATTTTCTAAGGTCACAAGTGGTCAGAGAGTCAACTGCAATCTGGCCATACCCTGCTCCATCTGTCTGTCTGACATTTATAGAGAAGTAAGGGGACTGCAATGGGAATTTGTAAACCTGATTTTCATCTCAGCTCTATAACTTTCTGATCCTGGCTGAATTGTTCACTTTGTCTGAGCCCAAGTTTCCATATGCATAAAATAAGGGATTTAGACTAAAGTATCCACCCGTAAGATTTTCTAGCAAGGCTTCCCAGCTGTGTAGTGGACACTGAGATGCACCCAGATCTTCTTAGAAATGAATTACTCATTCCCCCAGCAAGTAATGCCAACACTACAGTCTGAACTGGACTGGAAGAGAGCTGAGTCATCTAGGATCATACTCCTTCCTGGGAGGCTTATCCGGTACTCATAATTAACAGAACTGGCACTAACGTGTAAAAGCCTGGCCTCCTTGCCCCAACAAGGGGTCATTCTAGAACTCCCCATAGAGTAACTCAGACATTTGGGTTCCTGAAAGTCTTTTTTGGTAACAAAGGGCAGGGCCTGCATCAAACTCATTTTCAGGTAAGCAGTTTGATTCAATAGTGTGAAGAGTATGGGCTGATGGGTGCTTTAAAAAAACCCAACAGGGGAAGTACTATATATCACTTCTAATTAACAGGGGAAATAGCCTTAGGGAAGCTATAAGACTCATTAAATGACCACATCCTCAGTATGCAGAACATAAATATTTGTTGAAACATCTTGAAAGTATATTTGTTCAATAACTAATAAATGAAGCACGAAATCAAATCCGTGGCCCTGTGACTTCAAACATCATGTTCTCACCATCCCTAGAAAACTACCTTCTTTTACTTCCTAGCAACTTGAAAAAGAGACAAAAGTCCTTCCTACTACTACGTTATCTCTGCAAAAGCACTATTTTCATCACTTGCCTTCTTTTTGAGGGGACACGATCTCTGCTCATACATCCTACCATTCCAAAGATTATATCCACTTTCCCAATCTCTTTTGCATCATTTGAGTTTTCCCGTACACCCATGAAAATGTGGAAGTTCAACTGGACACAGCACTTAACTTATGCTAGAGAAGAAGCGTCCTGTTGAAGGTACTTGATAAAGTACCCAGAAGTACAGAAGTGGAATACTGACTTAGACTTTATAGAAATGTACATTTATACATTTTTTTAAGGCGTAGTTAAGATGGAAAAGGCATTACATTTGTGGGTAGAAAACATGAACCAAAACCTGTTCCAACTGACAGCAACTGGGTTCAGTACTATGCAGTTTCAGGCATCCACTGGGCATCTTGGAATGTATCCCCTGTGGAAAGGGGGACTACTACTGTACTTCTTTTCCTAACAAAAATAAATCAAAATGCTAAACAAACAACAAAAAAACCCTACATGGAAAAGCAATGTCCCACCTATCCAACATTAACAAGTGTCAAATATTCTTCAAGGCCCATGTTAACAGGTGCTTTACTACCAGGCAGTTTCACTGAGGCCGTAAAGTAAGACCTATAGAAGAGAAGAGCCCCCGGGAAGTTCAGTGCCCAAGGAGGTTGCTATTCACAGGTTGATAGCCCAAATTTATAAAACTGGATTTGTTTGATCTATTTGCCTCTACTTAAAAATACTCAGATAGACTTCAGACATTGTTACAGTTTTACTTTGTAATGTTGAAGATACCACTTGAGTCTTACAAATCACATGAGATACACAAAGGGGGGGGGGAATGGCTCAGTAGCATTCATGGAAATGCTATCTGTAGCACTGTTTGCTGGTGGGCTGAGTCACTTTATCTCCCTAGATGGAAGGCACAGGTCATGCTCTTGGATGAATGGAATAGCTTCTAGAAGCTGGTTCATTGATACGAAGACATTTCACAGCACTTTAATAATCCAGTATTTATAACTACAAAAGTCTTTTTTTTTTCTGGGAACTGAGGCTTAACATTCCTACGGAGCATTAGCTGAACCACCCTTGACAACTGTATTACAAACTTTTGACTGCTGTGTCCAGCATAATATCTCTGATTTGCATAATTGGTTCCAACATTACACTTAACCTGGCTTCTTTTTCTACAGCACAATGACTGACCATACAATTGCAACAATAATGATGTGATGGCTCCATTTAAAAAAAAAAAGTATGTTTCCACAATATTCACTGAAATTAATTATGATGTTTATAAAACAAATACAAGTGGCACGCTGGAACACCTAATTGGATTAGACCTCACCATCCCAGTGCTTACCTTTTGTGCATGTTCTCCCTCTTCAATTGCAAAAGCTGGTCTGGGCTGCCTGGGGTTGATCAGATCTTTTAGTGTTAAGCAATTTACCTCCATCTGTAAAGCAAAATTACTTTAGAAAATGATCTTATAACTAGATATTTATTTCTTCCAACGAAGTATCTATGTATTCATTACTAGTTTGTGAACCTGAACTTCCCCTTCCCTAAACCCGTTCTGGGAATTTCCAGGAGTGTAGACACCTTCCAACCCTCTCGGAAACTCACATGAACACCTAAAGTATGCTTAGCAATTACTGAAATTCTGGGAAGAAAATAAAATCAACAAAAATAGTAATTCTTTATATATATAGTAAAAAAAAACAACAATAAGACAAAATAAAGTTACAAGTCAGGAGGGTGTGGGGAAACCTGTCAGAAAAGCACAGGGTCTCCCAGGTCAGTTAATTTTGGCGCAAAGAACTGAGAGGAATTCGGCTTTGAGGGGGTTTGAATTGGAGGGGAAGGAAACCTGATCGCTAGACCAAACCCACTGAGAGCTTAGCACGGCTCCTTCTCTGGCCTCCAAGCAGAACCCCAAAATGAACTTTTCCAATGAGGCCCCCCAATCATGGGGAAGGGTAAGTCCTCTCTACTGCCCGGCTGGAAGGAGAGCTGGACCCGGCACAGCCCTCGAGCTCCCAGTGCAGCTATTGAAACACCTTGATCTCGCACCAGCCGGGAGAGCAGAGAGGTCGCAGGCCGGTAGCAGGAGCGGGAGGGGTCCCTTCACCCCCAATTCCCGCCTCCCCACGGTCGCCGGGGCTGCACGCTTACTTACTCCCGCTTTGCGAAGCAGGCTTCCAGCCTCCATCCGGACCGCCTCAGGCCCACACCGATGCGGGAAGGGGGTGCGGCGATCAGCGGCCGGACGGCGACATCGGGAGGGGAGAGCGTGGCGCGCAGATCCCCGCGCCAAGTGCCCTGTGCTGGAGGAGACCAGATAGCGTGCGGGTAGCGCCAGCGCTCTGAACCCCCGAGCGCGACTCCAGCCTGGATCCCAGTCCCCGCTAAAACACCTCCTCTGGCGCCTTGAGACTGAATTTGAGAATCCACCAATCAGCAGCGGCCGGCGGGGCGGCTCCGGCCAATCGCATGGCCGTACGGCCCTGGCTCTCCGCCCCTCAGAGTCTTGGCGCTCTAGGCCGCGCGTTTTGCCCTCACCCGCCCAATTGTTGCGGCCTCGGCACCCCCCCCCCCTTCCGGGTACCTGGAAACCTTGAGCCCGGGAGCCAATTCTTGCCGGGGACCCGGGCTTGGGCTGCCGCGGGAAGCCAAGGTGGCGGCGGTGAGGGGCGGGGGCTGGAGAAGGGGAGCGCTCTTTTGTTATGCATAAAAGACCCGCTCAGTTCCCCGCGGCATGCAGCGCCGGGAGACCGCGGGCACAGCCGGGGGCGGGGGGGAAGCAGATGGGGTTTGGAAAAACGATCTTCGTCCTCTGGATGCTGCTGTCGCCACCCCGTCTCCGCCCGCCCCGCCCGCCCGCCGTAACCTCCGCGGAAGCTGAGTTGCCCAGACTTGCCGGGGCGAAGTCCCTAACCCCGAACGCCGGTGTGACACGTGAACCATGGTTACCGCTGCGGGCAGATGGCGCGCCGGTTAGATGCGAGCCGAAGCTGGTGTGTTTTGCTTTTTTAAACTTAACTTTTTGTTTTTTTTTTGTAAGTCCGGAAGTGTTTCTTGGCGTTCCCTTTTGGGAATATCGCAAATAATTAGAAAGGAAAAAGCCTTATTATTTTTTTTTTAAAGTAATTCTTTGTAAAATGAATTGGCATTCATACTACAGTCATGAACATTTCTTCAACATTACTGATTTGTATAAAATGTTTCACTTGCTTCAACTTTAGTTTCTTATTTATACTAGAAATTGTTTAGAACACTTAGATTTTCTGAAAAATTGAAAGATTATACAACGAGTTCCCACATACCCAGCATCCTATTTCATCTCCATTAACATTACATATTAGTACATTTATGAAAATGAATGACTCAATATTAGTATTTTATTTTTAGCAAAGTCATTACTTTATTCACGTGTCCTTAATTTTTACCTGATGCCTTTTTTTTCTGTTCCAGGATACCACATTACTTCTAATCTCCTTATCTCCTTCGGTTTCTCATACTTTTCATCGTTTTTGATGACATGGATAGTTTTGAGGAGTACTGGTCAGTCACGTAGGACCTAGAATCTGAGACAGCTGTCTTTAAACCATGTCTACAGATATTTCCCTACAAACCCGATACTTCACAGCAATAGGATCATTCTCCTTATCCTTTATGTCCCAAGTTTCCCCTTTCCATCCCATACCCTCTCAAATATATATATTTATATTCAAAAGAACTCTTGGCAGAATTCAGAATATTCAATCAAATCTTCCTCTTTGTGCTCTAGATTGTTGTAAATACAGCCTAAAAAGTACCTCTAGGGTAAAAAGTACCTCTATGGTAAAAAGACAACAAAGCACCCAAAACTTTAAACGTAAAGAAAAGTAACAGTAGTAATAAAAGCTTGACATTTTTATGATAGAAATAACATTTTGAATTGAAATCTATTTAGTAGCTGGATGCATAAAGAAAAGTAAAAAGAATAAAATTGTAATTTATTACATTTTATACTTGGGAAAGCAAAAAATTTCGATGATAAAATTTTTTTTTATAACTGTATTAATTTTCTGAAGCTGCTGTAACAAATTACCACCGACTGGCTGGTTTAAGAGAACAGAGATTTATTCTCTCACAGTTCTGGAAGCTATAAGTTAAGGTGTTCACAGGGCTATAATCCCTCTGAACTCTTACAGGAGAACCTGTCCTTTGCTCCTTCCTGCTTCTAGTGGCTGTTGGGAATCCTTGACTTGGGGCTGCCTCTGCCAAATCTTTGCCTCTGTGTCACATTGCTTTCTCTTTTGTCTATTTACTCTCCTGTGTGTCTTTTATGAGGACACTTGTCATTGAATTTAGGTCCGACCTGGATAATCCAGGATAGTCTTATCTCAAGATCCTTATTTAATTACATCTGCCAAGGCCCTTTTTCTAATAAAGTTACGTTCCTTCATGGGTTCTGGGAATTAAGACATGGGTATACCTTTGGGGGAGCCACAGTTAAGCCTGTAATTTTCCACCAGTAATTTTCAACCAGTGCTCTGTGCCACACTGGAGTTCTGTAAGAGGATCTTAAGTGTGCCTCGAAAATTTTTAAGACCATTTTCGAAAGAAGTTCAAAGCACAGCAAGCATAGTCTTTTTTTTTTTTTTTGCAGTTTTTTTTTTTGGCCAGGGCTGGGTATGAACCAGCCACCTCTGGTACATGGGGCTGGCACCCTACTCCTATGAGCCACAGACACTGCCCCATATTCTTTTTTTAACTTTTTTTGATCAATATAATTTAAGTGTGCCTTAACTGAATGTTCAAGTGTGACATGAGATTAAAGAAAAAAAGGTTGAAAAAAACTGTTCTAGACCAACATTCAAATTATTAAAGTTCATTCATTTATGATATGTTAAAATACTAGTGATTGTTGCAATTACAGACCTTTTCATAGCATTTTCAATGTAAAAACACTTTTTCTAATCATTTTAGTGCAATTGTAGCCTCTAACCAAATCAGGAAGAACTTAGTTAATAAGTAACTTCAGGCACTTGTAATTTCATTGATTGTTTAAGAGTTATGTTAGATTTGGAGGAAAACTGAAATATGGATGTTTGATGGACAAATTCAGGGGGCATTATTCCAACATACTATTTATATTAATGCTTTCAAGTCTCATAATTCATAAAATAACCTTTCCATTCCACAGTTATTCAGTTGATGGCTAATGTTGGCTGAGAATCAGGCTGGGTCATTGAGCGGAGTCGCCACATGTAATCTATCCATGTGAGCTGATCTTCCTCATGGCATGGTAGCTCAAGAAAGTTGGATTTCTTCTATGGTGGCTTCAGGGTCCAAAATAACTGTCCCCCATGACAAGGAAAAAGTTGTATAGTCTTCTGTGACATAGCCTAAGAACTAAGATTGCATCAATTCTACTATACGTTTTTGAATGAAGCCCTCAAAAGCCCATCTATATTCAGGAGGAAGGGAGATATACCCCACATCTCAATGGAAGAAGTGTCAAAGAATTTGAGGCCTAAATTAATTAATTATTTAATTAATTATTTGAGACAGAGTCTCACTTGGTCACCCTCAGTAGAGTGCCATGGCATCTTAGCTCACATCAACCTCAAACTCTTGGGTTCAAGTGATCCTTTTGCCTCAGTCCCTAAGTAGCTGGGATTACAAATGCCCAGCTATCTTTTAATGATGGGGTCTCTCTCTAGCTCAGGTTGGTCTCAAAGTCATGAATTCAGGCAATCCACCTTCCTCGGCCACCCAGGTACTGGGATTACAGGCATGAGCCACCGTGCCTGGCCCATGAGGCCTGATTTTAAAACTGCAAGGCACTGACTTTGGAATAGTACACTTACCTATGTGACAACAATCCCTAAAGTTCTATTTTGTACTAAACCAATCTTGTCTTTGCTTTAGAAACCTCAGGGGGAGATTTTTAAAAATACCAATAGCTGACTCCCACACCCAGGAATTTCTAATTTACTCGATCTGGAATTGGAATTGAGTATCAAGTATTTTTTAAGTGCTTGGTGTCTTATTCCTTAGCATCATGCGAATTGAATGCTTTGTTCCTTGATTTCTTTGGATGCTTCTGACTTAGTGGTTTCAGAAATGAGTCCTCAGGTCTCATCAATGAGCGCAGGAGGAGCTGGGCAGTTTTAGTACCCTCTGGAGTAGATACAGAGGTTTCAAGGATCTTGCTGTTTCATGACTATACCAGTGGTTTTTGGCAGGAGTTGAGGTTGTTAAATGAGAAATCTGATGGGAGATATATCTGATCAAGGGCTGTGATTAGAAAAATATACACAGATAACATCTAACATTCCTCTTTGCAAAAGACTTACTCTACAATTTCCCAAATGTGAGAATAGTTTTATTTTATTTTACTATTTTTTTGCAGTTTTTGGCCAGGGCTAGGTTTGAACACACCACCTCCAGTATATGGGGCCAGCGCCCTACTCCTTTGAGCCACAGGCGCTGCCCTGAGAGAATAGTTTTAGATCTCACAATTTATCACACTTTACAAAAATAAAAAAAGGGGAGAGGCACTCCTTTACAAAAAAAACACAACAAATGAGATCAATCACACTTCACTGAAAGTATACTGCTGTGAAGTGCCATTGTTTATGGCCAATTCTAGGGCAAAATAGTCTGAATTGTCCAGTTAATGCATCAACTTCCTCAAATATTTTCTTTTTCTTCCACTACTGCAAACACAGTCATCTTGGTGTGGCATCTTTTCTCCAAAGTGCAATCACAAAAGGGAAGTGGAAATTGAGTTTTCACCACACAGGCAACAGGGATTTTGGTGTCATAGTTTGGAAATTTTTCTGGTTTCTTTAAAAGGATTGCTATAACTGAGGGCTTCCATTTAAAATAAACTTTGTCTTCAGCCATGCATGAGGCAGGCAATGTGATCCATTTGCTTCTCTAACTGCTAACAAGTTCAGGAAAGACAAAAAATTTATTCTTGGCCAACCAAGAATAATGCTAGAAGGAAAATGAGTTAATGATTGGTTCCTGCTGAGACCTTAGCATCCATAAAAAGAAGACAATACCAAAGGACAGTTATGGCTCCCATTTCAAATGATATCCAGATGTCCAGCTACTTAAAGGGAGGTGACTCAGCTGTGATTGTATGTCCCAGAGGAGACAGAGGGAATCCATCCTTTATCTTTTACAAATTCCTTGTGAACTATGCAGCAAGGCCCGTTTTCCCAATAGTCATGTGATTTGCACTCTCACTAAATGAAAGATAGGATATTTGGTATTCGTGTATGTATATGTGTGCATGGCTATGTTTGTGTGTGTGTGTGTGTGTGTGTGTGTGTGTGTGCTGAAGGCTGGGATGGGGAGGGAGGTGAGTTGAAACAATCCAGACCGCAGAAGACAGAATGAATTTTGAGTTGAGTGTTTCTAGGAATGGTGAGAGAATGGAGAGTGTACCAGGGGGACACTCCTTTACAAGTTGCCATGTTTATACTATAGGTTTGGGCATGGTTGTTTGGAGCCACCAAAGTGCACCTATTGGTACAATAAAAATGGGATTGACTCCTGTCCTGGAAAAGAGATTCTGGAGAAAATGGGGGAATAAAACCTTCACCTTAATCTCCAGAAGGGAAGACTCTGGAGTCTTATCCAGAAGGGAAGTCACTTTGGCAAGAAGATGTAGAGTCTAGATCAAGGTTGTGAAATTCCTGGTGAGCAGAAACAAAAGTTATTGCCTACAGAGGTATTAGTTTTCTCTGGAGAGTGTTGGAGCTGATTTGGAAGACCTCTGAAGAACCCGCTCATTCTGTTATTCTAAATACTTATTGGACACTTGGGACAGCCTCTTAAAATGATTTCCTACTGACTCTTACCACTCAGTGTGGATATATAAGAATATTGCTGAAATAACTTTGGTGAAAGTGAACACATCTCTACTTGTTAAATTACGTTATTTATATCCATGTATGTATGTCCATACATGAATAATGAGAATGTTTTTATTTTATTTACTTTTTAATCAGAGTCTCAATCTGTCACCCTGGGTAGAGTGGTGTGGTGTCATAGCACACAGCAACTTGAAACTCTTGGACTCAAGAGATCCTCTTGCCTCAGCCTCCCAAATAGCTGGGACTACAGGTGCCCGCCACAATGCCTGGCTGTTTTTACAAATTGGGTCTTTCTCTTGGTTAAGCTGGTCTTGAACTCCTGAGCTTAAGAGCAAGTCAAGTGACCTTTGTGGTCTTCATTTTTCTAAGCTTAGAATTAAATGGTTAGAGGTAACTATCTATAGCTACCAAATGGCATTATTTTTGTAGCATTTATTTATTATAATACTTTGTAAAACCAAATGAACTTGATATAGGCCTACTTAACATTTCCACTTGATTCTGGCTAAGTCTTGGAAGGTTATGTGCTTCCAAGTATTGGTCAATTTCCTTCAGATTTTCATATTTCTGAGAATAAAGTTTCTTGTAATATTCATTAAGGATTTTTTGAATTTCTGAGGAGTCTGTTATTATTTTGTCTTTGTCATTTCTGATTGATGAAATTAGAGATTTTACTCTTTTTTTCCTGGTTAGGTTAGCCAAAGTTTTATCTATTTTATTTACCTTTTCAAAAAATCAACTTTTTGATTTATTGATCTGTTGTATAATTCCTTTGTTTTCAATTTCATTTAATTCTGGTCTAATTTTGGTTATTTTCTTCTGCTGGGTTTGGGATTAGAATGTTCTTCCTTTTCCAGTTGCTTGAGATGTCCCATTAAGTTGTTAACTTCCTCTCTTTCTGTTCTCTTAAAGAAGGCTTGCAGTGCTATAAATTTCCCTCTTAGGACTGCCTTTGCATTATCCCAGCAGTTCTGATAATTTGAGTCTTTATTATCATTTTGTTCCAAAAATTTGGTAATTTCCTTCTTAATCTCATTTATGACCCAGCTATCATTCAGCATAAGGTTAAATAGCATCAACTATACAAAATCTGCCTTAAAAGAAGAGCCCATGACCAGATGGTTTCACAACAGAATTCTACCAAACTTTTAAAGAGGAACTAGTACCTATATTACTCAACCTTTTCCAAAAATATAGAAAAACAATGAATACTACCCAACACATTCTATGAAGCAAACATCACCTAGTACCTATATTACTCAACCTTTTCCAAAATATAGAAAAACAATGAATACTACCCTACACATTCTATGAAGTAAACATCACCTTTTCACCAGGAAAAGACCCAACAAAAAAAGATAATTATAGACCAATATCACTAATGATTACTGATGCAAAAATATTCAAGAAGATCCTAACAAACAGAATCCAGCAATCCATCAAACAAATTATACACCATGACCAAGTGGGTTTTATCCCAGGGTCTCAAGGCTGGTTCAATATACATAAATCTATAAATATAATTCAGCACATAAATAAATTAAAAAACAAAAACTAGATGATTCTCTCAATTGATGCAGAAAACGCTTTTGATAATATCCAGCATCCTTTCATGATCAGAACACTTAAGAAAATGGGTATAAAGGGACATTTCTTAAACTGATAGAGGCCATCTACAGCAAACTCAAAGCCAATATCGTATTGAATGGAGTTAAGTTGAAATCATTTCCACTCAGATCAAGAACCAGACAAGGCTGCCCATTGTCTCCATTACTCTTTAACATTGTAATGGAAGTTTTAGCCATTGCAATTAGGGAAGAAAAGACGATCAAGGGTATACATATGGGCTCAGAAGAGATCAAACTTTCACACTTCACAGATGATATGATCATATATCTGGAAAATACCAGGGATTCTACTACAAAACTCTTAGATGTGATCAAGGAATACAGCAGTGTGTCAGGATACAAAATCAACACTCATAAATTTGTAGCCTTTTTATATACCAACAATAGCCTAGCTGAAAAAACCATCAAGGACTCTATTCCATTCACAGTAGTGCCAAAGAAGATGAAATATTTGGGAGTTTACCTGACAAAGGACGTGAAAGATCTCTATAAAGAGAAATATGAAATCTAAGAAAAGAAGTAGCTGAAGATGTTAACAAATGGAAAAACATACAATGCTCATGGCTGTGAAGAATCAACATTGTCAAAATGTCTATACTACCCAAAACAATATAAAATTTAAATGCAATCCCTATTAAAGCACCATTGTCACACTTTAAAGATCTCAAAAAAAAAAAAATACATTGTTTCAAAGGGAATTAGAAAAACCTCAAATAGCCAAGACATTACTCAGAAATAAAAAAAAAAGCAGGAGTAATTATGCTATCAGACCTTAGACTATACTATAAATCGATAGTAATTAAAACAGCATGATACTGGCACAAAAACAAAGAGGTAGATGTATGTAACAGAATAGAGAACCAAGAGATGAACCTAGCTACTTACCGTTATTTGATCTTTGATAAGCCAATTAAAAATATTCACTGGGGAAAAGATTCCCTATTTAATAAATGGTGCTGGGTGAACTGGCTGGTGACCTGTAGAAGACTGAAACTAGACCCACACCTTTCACCTTTAACTAAGATAGACTCTCACTGCATTAAAGACTCTCACTGGATTAAACTTAAGACATGAAACTATATAAAATGTAAAAATACTTGAAGAAAGTGCAGGGAAAACTCTGGAAGGAATTGGCCTGGGCAAATATTTTATGAGGAAGACCCCCCCAAGCAATTGAAGAAGCATCAAAAATACACTACTGGGACCTGATCAAACTAAAAAGCTTCTGCACAGCCAAGAACATAGTAAGTAAAGCAAGCAGACAGCCCTCAGAATGGGAGAAGATATTTTCAGGTTATTTCTCTGACAAAGGTTTAATAACCAGAATCCACAGAGAACTCAAACGTATTAGCAAAAAAACCCCACGTGATCCCATCTCAGGGTGGGCAAGGGACTTGAAGAGAAACTTCTCTGAAGAAGACAGATGCACGGCCTACAGACATATGAAAAAATACTCATCATACTTAATCATCAGAGAAATGCAAATCAAAACTACTTTGAGATATCATCTAACTCCAGTAAGATTAGCACATATCACAAAATCCCTAAACCAGAGATGTTGGCGCAGATGTGGAGAAAAGGGAACACTTCTACACTGCTGGTGGGAATGCAAATTAATACATTCCTTTTGGACAGATGTATGGCGAACACTTAGAGATCTAAAAATAGATCTGCCATTCACTCCTATAATTCCTCTACTAGGCATATACCCAGAAGACCAAAAATCACATCATAACCAAGATATTTGTAAAAGAATGTTTATTGCAGCCCAATTCATAATTGCTGAGTCATGGAAGAAGCCCTGGTGCCCATTGAATCATGAATGGATCAATAAATTGTGGTATATGTACACCATGGAATATTATGCAGCCTTAATGAAAGATGGAGACTTTACCTCCTTCATGTTTACATAGATGGAGCTGGAAATTATCATTCTTATCAAAGTATCTCAAGACTGGAAGAAAAAGTATCCAATGTACTCAGCCCTACTATGAAACTAATTTATAGCTTTCATATGAAAGCTATTACAGCACAGGAATATGGGGAAAGAGGCAAGGGAGGGGAGGGGGTAAGAGGGGTGGACGAAGGGCAGTTGGTGGTACCACACCTACAGTGCATCTTAGAAGGGTACAGGTGAAACTTACTAAATGCAGAATATAAATGTCTGAACACAATAACTAAGAAAATGCCATGAAGGCTATGTTAATTAGTTCAATGAAAATATTTCAAATTGTATACAAAACCAGCACATTGTACCCCATGATTGCATTAATGTACACAGCTATCATTTAATAAAAAAAAAAAGAAAATAATTTCATTGTGTTACAAAGAGATCTTTGAGGTGAAGTATGGTGGAAAAAGAAATTTGGGGTTAGTAGCTCAGTGAATGAAAATTTAAGTTTGAATCCTACAACAATGCCTTTTCCTAACCCAGAGCCACCTCATCATATGTGTATGTAGGGCTTTCTACTTTGGAAAAACTAGGGAAGTGGGACAGTGAACACAAATGGAAATATAGTATCTCAGGGATTCACTAAACAGTGAGGGAGACATGTTTAAAATATTGAACATATTGGTGAAAAATCCTTGCCAAAGTGTAAACTGTTCCTGGATAGAATAATAATTTAACCCTCGTCACTTATGTAATACAATAAGCCATCTTTCCTCAAGCCATACCTGGGGGAGAAAAAAAGGTTAGCCTTAAAATATAAAACATTATTTTCTCAGTAATATCTTATATAAAATGTTGAAATTTCTAGTCGTATTCAAAGACCCAATTTCCCTTCCCAATAAATTCTGGGACTCCTCAGCTATGTATAATTTTATTTTTTTATTTTTTCTTTAAATTTATTTATTTTTATTGTTAAATCATAGCTGTGTACATTAGTGCAATCAAGGGGTAAAATGTGCAGGTTTCATATACAATCTGAAATATTCTCATCAAACTGTTCAATGTAGCCTTCATGGCATTTTCTTAGTTACTGTATGTAGGCAATTGTTTTCTGCATTTAGTAAGATTTGCCTGTACCCATTCTAAGATGCACCATAGATGTGGCCCCACCCATTACCCTTCCTTCACCAAAACCTCCCCCCTCCCTACCCCTTCCTTGGCCCTTTCCCCAAAGTCTTGTGCTATAGTTGGGTTATAGCCTTCATGTGAAAGCTATAATTTAGCTTCATAGTAG
>CAUYPK010009543.1:0-27052 GCA_963574355.1 Loris lydekkerianus
TAAAAAAAATTAAAAGTAGAAAAAAATGAACAGCATCAATGTATAGAGTACAAAATTCTCCATCGATCAGTATATACCACAACACAGTAGAATAAATATTTATTGAGATATGGAGCTACAAAAACACATGACAGTAAAACGAACAAAACCTTGAAACAACCTAGAACACTAGGTGGGCTATTCGCAGGCGTCAGCCCTACAGAGAAAACACTCCCCTCCTCACCTCACCTGACTACCATTAATATTGGGCAGGGATGAACCAAGGCCCTATCCTCAGGACACTTGTCTGCACTTTACAGACGTCAGCACACCACACTGGCCTGCACTACTTCTCTGCATTAGACACCACTGGATTTAACCCTGCTCCTCAACCCACCAGGGCTCGAGCAGCACACAAGTCCCTGGGCAGCAACTCTGTGCATGACCCGCTTGTCACTGAGTGTCTCGGCCTGCCCCTGCTCCATGCACATGGCGCTGTACAGCACTGTCAGCCTTGAGGTGCTGCTGGGGCCAGCTGGGCCAGCTGTGATCTTGACTCGGGCCAGCTGAGGTGCCACCCGAGTTGGCATCAACCCCGAGGCCCACGTTGACATCTGTGCAGCCTTCCATGTGCCATGTACGGTGGACAGTGGCTCAGCTCACCCTTATTTTGCAAGGAGAGGCGCCTCCTGTGACAACCTTACTTAAATAACCACACACAGACTGTTTTATGACACAGTTCTTTGTTCTGTAGTCTCCTCTTTGGGGACAGTGAAGCCTCAGTTTATAAATTCCACAATATTCCCCAAACAGGGAGGGTTGGGGGGTAAATGGACTGGCTTTGGCTGAGGGACACTGCAGCCGCTCAGTAGCACCACAGGGACGTGACAGAGATGCAGCCAGGAAATGCCAGGCAGGTGGGGCCCTTCCTATTAAGGGTCTTTGGTTGGAAGTTCAAGGATATGGAACAACAATCACGGCTTTTGAGGTACTAGCTTCCAGAGGGACACTCACGCAGTGCCAGCCTCACCGCCCAGCTCCTTGTGCCCCTCCATAGGGCAGGGCACCCTCAGGGACACTTGGAAATCTCTTGCCACAGATTTCTCAAATTTCTAATGAGAATAATTCTCTGTCCACCCCATGAAGATATAATGACGTGTTCATCTAAGGCCCAGGGTGACCATCTTCACATCTGTCACTTAAGCTTACTTTCTCTGGCAGATTCAGACAGACTTCACAATCCTTTTATTCACTAACGGAAAATAGGGTCTATTAAACCAAAGATTTACCTAGATGCCCAGAACGCTTCATTTGATTTTTGTTGAATTGTTATTATTGTTGTATTATTTTACTTTAAATATGTAGATACATAGACCAGCAAGGTACATATACCAGCAAGGTACATATACCAGCAAGTATAAGGCCAGTCATTGCCGTTAGTCTGCTGAGGTGTTGAGGACACAAACCAACACTACCCTACAGGTGACACAGGTCATGCTGACCATTGCTGACCCTACAGTGTGACATGGTCATAGTGACCAGAGCTGACCCTACATTGTAACACGGGTCATAATGGCCAGAGCTGACTCTGCAGTGTGACACAGGTCATAGTGACCAGAACTGACCCTACAGTATAACATGGCCATAGTGACCAGAGCTGACCCTACATTATAACATGGGTCATAGTGACCAGAGCTGACCCTACAGGTGACACGGGTCATGCTGACCATTGATGACCCTACAGTGTGACATGGGTCATAGTGACCAGAGCTGACCCTACAGTGTGACATGGGTCATAAAGACCAGAACTGACTTTACAGTGTGACACAGGTCATAGTGACCAGAGATGACCCGACAGTGTGACACGGGTCATAGTGACCAGAGATGACCTGATAGTGTGACATGGGTCATAATGGCCAGAGCTGACTCTAAAGTGTGACACAGGTCATAGTGAACAGAGCTGACCCTACAGGTGACACGGGTCATGCTGACCATTGATGACCCTACAGGGTGACATGGGTCATAGTGACCAGAGCTGACCCTGCAGTGTGACACAGGTCATAGTGACCAGAGCTGACCCTACAGTGTGACATGGTCTTAGTGACCAGAGCTGACCCTACAGTGTGACATGGTCATAGTGACCAGAGCTGACCATACAGTGTGACATGGTCATAGTGACCAGAGCTGACCCTACAGTGTAACACGGTCATAGTGACCAGAGCTGACCCTACAGTGTAACATGGGTCATAGTGACCAGAGCTGAACCTGCAGTGTGACACGGGTCATAGTGACCAGAGCTGACCCTACAGTGTGACATGGTCATAGTGACCAGAGCTGACCCTACAGTGTGACATGGTCATAGTGACCAGAGCTGACCCTACAGTGTGACATAGTCATAGTGACCATAGCTCACTTTACAGTGTGACACAGGTCATAGTGACCAGAGCTGACCCTACAGTGTGATGTGGTCATAGTGACCAGAGATGACCCTACAGTGTGACATGGTCATAGTGACCAGAGCTGATCCTACAGTGTAAGATGGGTCATAGTGACCAGAGCTGACCCGACAGTGTGACATAGTTATAGTGACCAGAGCTGACCTGACAGGGTGACACAGGTTTAGAGTTGTACTGACTTGTCCTAATGGTACCGTGTGTCATGGGTTGTAGGGTCACACTGATCCTGATCATCGTGACTCTGCACCGTGTCATGAGGGACACTCACAGGACTCAGCTGGGACAAAGCGCCAGATTCACGAGTCCCTGCGAGACTCAGCAGTCTGGGCTGGTGCCACAGCAAGTACCAGAAGTGTATTTCTAACAGTCCTGAGTGGGGGACAATCAGGTGGGGAGAAGTGTCTTGATCTCACCCCCACTCCGGGACAAGCAACGGCCTCATGCAGCTCCACCTCCTCTGCCCTCCCTCCCCTCTATAGGGAGACACTGGGCTCTTGCTGGGACTGGCAGGATTCTGTGTCCAGGAGCAGCCTGGAGGCTCTCAGCCCATGAGAAGAAATTTCTATAGAAAGTAAGATGAGGCAAATCCTTCAGGTTGCAAGGACCTATGTGGGAAGGGGCAGAGGAGGCTCGCATGCAAGGTGGTGTCAATTTTAGGAGGCTTAAAAATAGGTGAAGGGATATGAGGAGAGGAGACAGCTGGGAAATCCTCTGGGCCTAACAGTGCAATAGAGTACTATCGTACTCAGTAGAGGACAGCCCTCCTGCTGCCACGGGCACAAGGGGGAATGGGCCCCCAAATGGTCCCTCAGCCGGGATGGAGCATCCTGGGACTGGGAGCCCAGGCTTGCCCTGTCGGGTCCCACGGAAAGTACCTCATGGCCATGTGATCCCAGGAAAGAGAGCCTGGGCAGAAGGACAGTCCCACTCTCGTGCTGGCCAGATGTCTGGGAGGATCCAATTCCTGTTAGCTGCAGTGAAGACGCCAGAAGCAGGGTTGTTATTATTATTTTTTAAGTAAAGGCTTAAGATGACTTAACACATTTTGGAAATTTTGAGCTTGATCAAGAATGAGTGGAATAGCCAAGGAAATTCACTTAGTGGACAGGTGGAAACGATGGCCGGCCACAGAGACGCCTTCCAAGTTGGAGATAAATGTCAGACTTGATAGCAGAGTCCCGGGAAGAGGATGAAACCTGTCAGGAGAGTCAGCATACGAGACAAGGTCCCTGGGACGCCTGTGCTGGGTGGGCAGGGAAAGACCGGATCATTCCGTCTTTAGGACAGGAGGGGGCTGCCCAGGAGAGAGAAGCCCCCCTCACCTGACAGCACCTTCTGTGGCCCCACTATCTGTTCCAATCTCCATCAACTCACGTAGTCCTTGGTACGATTCCTAGCGAGTGGATGTTAACAGAGGACTGGGACTTTAACAAGACCCCCAGAAGTTAAATTAGTTGCCTACAGTCTGACCACAGCTCGTCCATGGCCACTGGCACCCTATACAACCCCAGCAGTGTCCCGTCTTCTGAGGAAGAGCAAGGGGGTCAAGGTCAACGTTATCAAGACAGAAAGAGGTCACCCAGTCCAGTCAGGCTGTGCCTGTTTCCATAATAAGATGATTCAGCTCCCAGAAACCCTGTCCTGCCAACCTCACTGCCCCGTCCCACTCGGGGGAGGGCAAGGGGCAGAAGGCCCAGCGGGGCAGAGGTGCCGAACAGCCTCCACTGGGCTGAATGTCTCCTGGAGACCTGTAGTCAGGATGGCTGGTGAGTCTCCTGGTTTATCAATAAGAGAGAAGCTCCTAACATAAATAAAAAGAAAATGAATTCAGTGAACATATCAAATTCAAGAGACAGGGTCAACTTTATTAAATTCCAGTGTCCTGGGTCTTTGGCAAGAACATGCTCCTTATGATAAAACTGACTCAGAAAAAGTTGTAGGAAAAGGACTTTCCTTTTGCTCCCGTGCCCACTGAAGGTAAGTTTCACCTTCCGTGTCTCATAGAGTCAGCAGGGAAAGGAGCTCCATCTCCGCTGCTGCGTGTGACTGACCTACCTCTCCTCTCTCTGTGCGGCATCCCCAAACCCACACACACAGAGTCCATCCTTGGGGGCTGCTGGATGGGGCCACTTCTCCATGTCCCCAGTGTCCCACCCCAAGGACCTGGCTCAGTGGCATCATTCAGAGGGAGCCTTTCGCCCATGCCACAGGACACCTTCTGCTCGCAGCCCTGAGGCTTGGCTGCTGTTGCAGTTTTTCGAGCTGCAAAGGTGAAGGTGATCTCCAGGTGATCTGTTGTTCCTCAGCATGGCCCGCGGGGGTGACACTCAGCGGGCCGTGTAGAGCAGCACCCAGTCAGAAGGGCACCTCCACACCGTCCCCGATGCCAGCACCGAGGAGCAGGGTCCCTTATCAGAACATGTTCAGCGAAACATTTCCCTTTTTCTGTCTCAGACCATCTGGACTTTTATCAAATCTGCTTTGTGAAGGTTAAATGAGTTAAATATAAGACTGGCCGTTTGCGGCAAGCGGGCGAGATACCTGTCAGGCTGGCTTGTTCTTCATCGTGGGTGTTTGTCATTTCCTTGGTGTGTTAGGGTTACAGCCGGCAATTTCCACCAATCATGCCCGTTATTTAAATGAGACAAATGGGCTGTTGTCAAGGAACGTGATCTGAGTGACATTATTATTCTGACCTAGTGTAAATGGCATGACCTGTCTTGGGTTTCCGGCAGCAGAGAGAAGCGGCAGGCCGTCGGGGTGGCAGCAGCCTCTCATAAATCAAGCGTTCCAGACGTTATGATAACTTTTATTAAAGAGCAAATGGATTTCTTGACATTAGACTTTTATACATTTGAGGCGGTAAATGTAAATGGAACTTCTTTCCCCCAAAGAGATAAACCTGATTCAGTTCATGTGAGTACAGAAGGGAAATGGTACTCAATTTACTGAACTCTGACAATTTCTGCTGTGCATGTGTAAAGGTTTAAAAGTCACAAACAGCAAAGATGTAAAATGCAGTGTAGCACCGGAGCGTTCCTTCAGCAGAGGGCTGTGTGGCCAGTGATTGTGATACACTGATTGTGTCAGTGACTACACAGATTTAACATTTATAATATGCCATTCTACTTTAATTCATTATTGGTACATTTCATACCATAAGCAGGTAAAATAATTAAGTGACAAATACGTAATGAATTCTGCACCTACTCTGCTCCAATCAACGCCCTCTCTGTCCACACACTTGCTAAACTCCCATTAGCAATAATGTGTGTTTTATGTGCTAGATTTTATGTTACTTTTTTCCTGATCCATGTCAGGTTATTTTGATCATCCTTATTTAGATGCATGAAATGAAACACGTCTCTAAGAATAACAGGCTGCTTTAAAAAAACCTAAAATAATCTGTGCAACCACAAACTCGTGATGGTTCAGAAAATATGTTAGAAGAGGTTGATACAATTCCTGAGAAATTAGAATTCATATGGAAAGTGAACATGTACAGTGGAAAAAGTAATCTTCAAAACTGATAAGACACTAACATAGAATAAAAACAAGGTAAACTTTGTAACTGCAGAAAGAAAGATTTAAATACAGCTTTATTCTTATAATAGGGACACTGTAGACCACAAATGGGGTGTATTTTATTTATATTTCTCTAGGCTCTTTCAGAAGTCGCAGTTTTATTTTCATCCATAAGGCTTGGAACCAGATATGAAAGGATGATCCTTGGTTAAGTTTCACAGCACGTCCAGGACCAGAGCTGTAGCCCGTACAACTCAGGGGGAGTCTGCCAGGCACGTCCTCGTCCAGGACTAGGGCCTCTTCCTGGGGCGTCTAGACTGGGGGACCTGCTTCTGTAGAGAAGTCCTGAGTGACGAGCACAGGAAGGCTGTCCAGAGGGCCTCTCTATGTTGGAGCTGCTAGGCTGCTGAGTTGGAGCTCCTAGGCTGCTGAGTTGCAGAAAACAGCTCTATGATCTGAGGAAACAGAAGACAGCCATGGAGGTCCGTGTTGGTGAGAGCCCTGCTCACTCAGAGTTCTGAAAGCTGCGATTTTGTGGTGAGGACCCTGAGATGGGAGAGGCTGAAGGGACTGACCTTGTGCACAAACACAGAGAGGGCTGGGAAGACTGGCTTGCCTTCCCAGCACCCGGTCTTGGAAGATTTCCAGTTGCTTTATCTTTTTCACTTGTAATTTGTCTCATATTTACAGACAACATGTAACTGGCTGTGGTACTCTGCCTCTGGGAAGTTTTTACGGTGCCACAGCCCAGGTGAGAATTTAGAACACAAGAGCTTTTGCAGGGATGGGGTTCATCCTGGTGGAGCGCGGGGCATGAACTTCCCCAAGACTGGATTTGCAGTGTTCCTACCCACCCAGTCGGCTGAAATGCTTTTCTGAGGACAATGGGCTCTGCAGACCCAGAGTGACCAACCTTTTTGAGGGAATGAATTTTCATTAGGAAACGTCTTTCTGCACAACTAATTGGTTTCCCCCTTTGCAGTACCTGCCTCCCAAGACACAGGCAGAAAAAGGCCAGTTTGTTGGGAATTTTTGATGCCATCTGCAGAGCTCCCCGTGATGTCACCAAGGCCTGGCACAGAACAGCAGGAGCCGATCACAGCCGTGCTGGCGTGGGCTGAGCTGGGGCTAAGACGCAGGCTTCTGAGCCGTCCACTAGTCTGTCTTCCTGCTTGTATCCCTTTACTAAGCTGCTCCTGTCAGATCCTGTGGCAGACACCTTATTCTCTCATGCAGGGGTGTCTCCTGCTTTTCTCTGCGAAGAACAGAGTTTGAAAGGTCTGTCTTAATGTTTCCCCAGAAGATTCTGCAAATTGATTGTGAGGTTGGAATGAAAAAGGAGGCGGTGCCTCCCCCTGCCCTTTGTCCCTGACCCTGAAGGGACCCATGCTCAACTCACGGCTTGCTAATCCCCGGCTGCTCCCGGTGGCCTGGGGAACCCGGGAGAGGACCCTGCCCCCAGGCTTCCCCCGCAGCCTCCCTGTGTCTGTGTTGGGGCTAGGCCCTCAGCACAACATATAGGTTATGCACACTGTCCCGGAGGAGCTGAGGGCAGGGTAGCAGCTTGGCCATGACAGGCCTGCCCTCAGGCCTCCGAGGTTGGAGTGACCCCAAAGGACCAGGAGACAGAGAGGAGGGAGCGGGTTGCCCATCCTGCCAGCAAATGCCTCGGGAGCATTTCCCCTTTCCGGGCCTTCTGTCCCCAGCTCCAGGCTGGGCTTTATTCCCTCCACCCTCAGCCAGTCTTCCATCCCAGCCTGCAGTCCTCGGTGAGGTGAGAGCTTTCTCTGCACCCAAGAACTCTGTGGAATGGCATCCCCTGCCAACGTCCACCTCACACTCCATCTATTTTCTCCACCACACGTGGAATCGTTGCCTGACGTCACACTTTATTCATTCAGTAACAACATACTGGGTATCTTCCCACCAGGAAGGGAGCTATACCCCGCCCTGGGTCCCTGAGGCCTGCAAGAGCGGGCACTGAGGAAATGTGTATTGTGAGAACAAGTGATTAACCCTAGGTCGCCAGACACTGACGTCTCGGTTCCCACAAAGCATTTCATCCCTTGCCGAACGTTTCCGTTTCTCTGCTAGCTTGTCACTCCGGTGGACCAGGCACTACTGCCATTTCCCGTGAGAATGGCCGCCCTCTCGTGTCGGTGCTGCAGATTCCAACTTCTGGGCCTTCTGTTTGTGCTGTTAAAAATCACTTTTCCTTCCAATTATGAGTCATTTTCTCCTGAGCTTTTGCATGCGTAGTATTTTTTATTATTATGCAATTTAGCATCTACAGAGTTTAGTTTATGTAAACTTCCTGCATGTTTTCTGGGATTTTTTTACACTTACGTTTTTGGTAAATAATTTTGATAAGGTAGACTCTGAGTCTTAGGTAACCTATAAAGACAAGTGAACATTCCCAGAATTACATGTGGCTTCAATTAAAAACAAGGGTCCCCAAAATGTCATTTTCCTATGTTCTCTCAAATATTAGAACTTTCAAAAGAATTGGGTTTTCTGTTCACAATTGCAGCAGATGCCATTGACCTTGCCACTAACCCTGGGCACTCAGGGGGGTTGTAAATAAAGCTCCTTCTGGCCTGGCACATCCCCTGCATGTGAATTTTTCTGGGTTTGCAGAACCCAGGGCAGGTGGAAAGTGCTGGGGGAAGAAGCCCCCAGAAGCAGTCCTCTCCAAAAATCAGAGATAGTTGGGGGAAAAGCTCCAAATTCTTCTGGAACCTGTGCTCCCCTGTCTCTCAGAAGTCTCAGCAGAGTCAGGTGCGAGGGCTCCTGTGGAAACTTGTGAGTTGACCCCTGAACTCCCTTCTGCACACTGCTCATGCTACATCCTGGGAGACCTGCACCTCTCCCTGTGGTCCACCTCCAGCCTTGGGTTACAGCTAAGGATGCTCAGGGCTTCCTTCACCCTCCTCCTCATTCCCTGTTTTCTGTGTCTGAATCATTCCTGTGCCTTCAAGGCGTAAGTGCAGTGCTAATTCCTGTATGGAACATTCATCCTTGTATACAGGAGAGTCTTGAAAAATTGAACTCACATCATCAAAGTCACCCCAGCACTTTATCTGTAAGTCAGCACTAAGCATTTCTTTTATTTTTCTTTCTAAAATTTACCTCTATGCCTCATCACTCCTACTCAATAGAGCACTAAATTTAAGCAAAAAACACACCTCTGTCTCCTTTGTTGAGCCTGTGCCACTTCAAGATTGCTTTTCACTGGGTGGTTGATACACGTGCATGCTCTTTGGAGATGTTTTATCATTGTCCCATTTTTCCCCTTTATTCTATTTTTCTAACTGATTTTGAGGTATTTATGAGATCTGAGGTCCTTTACCTTTAAGAAAATTTTAGTGGAACATATAATTAACATAAAACACATTTTTATGCATTGATAGGATTAATTTAAATAATAAAACCATTTGTCAACGTTAAATGTCAAATTTCTGGATATCTTTTCCCCACTGAAGTGTCAGGTCACATCCTAATTTTTATTGTGGGTTTGGAATAATTATTATAACATTCTAAGAATAATTATTTTCTCCTATACTGGGCATGAGAAAAAAATAACAATAAAGCCCACAAATTGGTTGAATTATTTCAGTAATCTGTTTCTTTAGTCATTGAACAGAGGCCCATCAGGAGTTGCCTATGTGCCGCAGACCCAGCAGGGAGGGGAGGGGACCCGGCCCTTGTCCTGGGAGGGGCCACAGCTGCATCTCCCCACTCCCGTCCTCTCCAAGGCATGTGATTTTCTATCGGACTTTTATAGACAAGAGCTTAAGCCATATTTTGGATGTGAAGGAATTTTTAAAATGTAATTATCAACCAATGCTAATGTCCAAGTCTGCACACACCTGTACTTCTCATTCATATAAGACTTTTTGATAAATTAGAAGCAGAACAGTGACAGCCAATCAGCTGGGCGCCAGATCCTCCTTCACATGCTGACTTGGTGGGGGAAGCCAGAGAGTGAGGTTTTGATTAGAGGTAGATATTATTTCTGGGTGCCTTATTTTATGCCTTTGAATGTTTTATTCAGCACAGTTGAGAGCTAAGAAGTGCAGAATCATTGTCGGAAGGTGCCTAGTTCAGGTCGAGGTGATGTGCATGCTTAGACAGCTTGAGCTCATTTTCTTTAGGTAAAATCTGCTTTTCTTTTGAATTCTTACCTTCTGAACAGCGATGCAAACTTTTTTTTGAAACACAGTATTTAAAAGTTTTTTTGTTTTTGTGAGAGCTGTAAGTTTGGAAAAACTTAACATTTTTTTTTTTTTTTACAATCTCCCTAGACTCCTCCAGTCGAGGGATGCCAAGGCTGGTGCTGAAGTGCAGGGATTGTGAGAGAAGAAGCAGAAGTGTCGAAGGCAATGAAAACGAGTGGAGAAGAAGGGGCAGCAGAGAGATAAGAGGGGAAGAAACCCCAGATGAGCAAGGAGAAAAAGAAAAGGACAAGGTCTACACAATAAGAGACCATGAGGTGGAGATTCCTCCCAGCTGGGATTAGGTTTGCTATTAATAAAGAAGATCTATAAAGTAAGACTTGAACAAAATTAATTATTTTTCAATCTCTTACAAAGCATACCAACTATGGTCTATGGGTCAAATCAGCCTTTAGGCCTGTTTTTGTAAATAAAGTCTTATCAAAAAACAGCTACGCCCATTCATTTATATGTCTATAGATACGTTTGCACTGCAGCAATAGCATCTGATAATTGTGACAGACTTCATACTCTGCAAACCAGAACATCTGGCCCTTTATAGAAATAGTTTACCAAACCCTGTCTGACTTTAAAGTTTAGATGGTGGCAGCCACAGCAGGGTCATGAACTCAGGCTAGCCTTCTCTACCACATCCTGGTGGTGGGCTCACCACATTTTGCCAGATGTCTTTTTCTCTTGTCAAATGACATTTTAAGAGGCCAGCAAGAAGTAAGGGGATGCAAAGGACACATGTCATCTCTTTCAAAGGACATCTCCCCAAAGCTACCAAACAATTGCAATTCTGTTATTCACCACAACTGGGTCACGTGGTGACACAGCCATGGGAGACCTGGAACTCCTTCACTCCAGGGAATGGTGGCCCCAGAAAAGACCAGGGCTGAGAGAAGGAAACCCACCATGTTAGCCAGCAATAACTCTTACTATCTTCAACAGAATTTGAGAAAACTGCCTGATACATCCACTCAGAGGCCTGTAGCTACTGACTAGAATCTATAAAAACAAGAAGTCTAAGCTCAGACTTAACATAAACACCAAATAAATTTCCTTCCATCTGCTACCCTCAATGCCCTGAGAGTAATGTCCTAGTCGCATCTTTAACACAGTTATAATAGATTATACCTTTTCATATTTCCTTCTGATTTTTCTTGAAGAAAAATTTGTCACTGAAATACTTGAACATTAGGATGACTCTCAGACTATAATTTATAGAAGGCTGCCTCCCATTTAGCTAGCGGAACAGCTATTCTGTTACAAATGCTGTAATCTTCTATTATGTACTGAAAGTGTGTAGGAAGAAAAATTTTAGAACCTAAATTACGAGTGACATTAAAATATAGAATACTTTACAGTCAGTCGTGCTTTGTAAGCCTGTCATGATCTTTCATGTAAATATGGACTTAGTGTCTTTTTAAAGTACTGTTTTGTCTTCTCAGCTGACTGGGACATCCCTAAAGAAAGTCAATGTTTTAAAATTAAATTTAGGAAATTGTGAAAGCAACAGACTTTGGGGAATGATTTTTTAGCTGATCTATTTGGAAACGGTGGTTTGTGAAAGTAGACGTCTCACAATGGAGACGGCGGTCAGGTCATCCTGCTGATCCCTGATTGTCCATACAGATGTCCAGGGTCGCCCTGTGCACTGGTGCCTTTGCAAAGCGCCCAGGCAGACTTTGCTGATGGGAACTGGTTGTCTGCACTACCAGGGATTTTAATTCCTTCCCACAACGTGGCCTAGATCTCTGACTGGTTATTACTTCCAACTCCCGGGTGCTTCCCTTTAAGTATTTATTTCTGTGTCAAAGTGATGACTAATCAGAAAACCCCAAAAGAAATACAGATAGGAAAGTCCTTGGCTTCCCCTATTTGAAAGTCTGCATCCACTGATTATTAATGAGCAATGTCCTTCTGATTATCTATTCCAAGAATCAGAATAATTGAGACTTTCTCAGTACAGTGACTAAAATGTGACCAATGCCTTCAAAGGGCCAAGAATATTTTGATAAGTGGCTATGGATGTATGGGCTGCCTTCCCAGCACGTACCCTGCGTTGTTGTAGCCACTGGCGTACAAATTTTCTTAAACCAGCAACCTGGGTACTCATCTCAGGGATGGCACAAGACCATGGAGGCAGAATGCCGTGGAACCGGCCCCTCACTCCTGGGCCCCGCAGCTGGTGAAGACGGCAGGATCCTCTCACTCTAATGCTTTCTTGGGAGCCTCTTCCTAAGCAGAGAAGGCTGATGTGCCACTGAGTGGCCAGTGCTGAGAGAGGCATCTGGCCTCTGCTTAACCAACAATAGCAAGGACACTGCCCTCAGAGGCCACGCTGCAGCCCAAGGTCAAGCGAACATTAGTTTAGACAAACTTCCTCGTTTCCCTGAGATACTGGGTTCTGTGCTGCTGTTCTGTTCTCAATTAAAATAGCAAACTGTCGAACCATGTATAAATTTCCCCAGAGGGAGGACGAAGGGCTGCAGAATGGCTTTATTTCCCCCACCCCCCTGAGAACCAAGATCTCCGTTACTGGGCCCTGAGCGGCTTTGGGGAGGGGCAGGTGCGGGCGTCTGCTCTTCGTGCTTTTGTGCGAGCTCTCATCGTCTCAGCAGCCTTTATCAAAGATACGTATGACCCAGACCCAACTGTTGGCGTTTCTTCACTGACCATGAACAGATGAATTTGTTTTCACCCTTCTCAGAGTTAACGCTTGGGGGGCCCTTCTGCCACCCTTGAATTTCACCCTTAGCCTTGGAGAGCTCTGCTTCCCACCCCCTCTGCATTCTAGCCTACACGCCCTTCCTCCCAGCTCCCCGAAATATGCTTTTCAGCCTCATTTCAAAAAACCCAGGAAACAGTGTTTATTTTGAATTCTGTGGGACTTTATCTTAGTTTTCAGTCCAAGGCTTTTAATCCTGCATGGCTCATACTTTATTAGGAAAGCTTTGCAGAATGCGAAAAGGGGTCTGAGAAGGGAAGAAAAATAAGATGTCACTGACAGGAGCAAAGTAAAAAACGTGGTAAGTAAACGTCCTCAGCTGCCTGAGACCCGGAGTCTGAAGGCGCAGCCGCAGAGACTGGCCTTACGTAGAAAGTAAACGTCCTCAGCTGCCTGAGACCCCGAGTCTGAAGGCGCGGCTGCAGTGACCAGCCTTTGCTGGGAGCAAGAAATGTGTTCCAAAGTCAAATCAGTAAACACACCAATAAAATGCGTGATTTTAATAAACGATACCCCTTCCCAAACACTCTACTCAGTCACGGAGCAAATTAGAGAGGTCTGGATGCTCTTGAATCTCAAGAAAGAGGAACAGAATCTTGCTTTGGGGCCCACGGAGTCCCAAAGTCACAGGAAAAGCAAGGGAAGCTGGTTGGAGCCGGCGCGGCCAGGGGACAGCTCTGCTCCCGGGATTGTTTCCGAGTTTGCAAGTGCGTTTTCCGAGCTGCAGCCAGCGTGATAAAGTGCTGCTCTTTCACCAGAAAGAATGTTTGCTTACTATTTCATCATCCCTAGAGGCGCCGAGGAAGAAAATAAGCACATCAGTTGTCATCATGACAGGATAAAAATGGAGCCCTCATATTTCAATAACACAGTGTGTGGAGCAGCCCCATCGAGTGATGAGTTATGGACTCTCGTGCTCACTCTCCACTATAAGTTAATATTATCTCCCCAGGATAATTAGAGTGAAGTTCAATTACTGACCCCGAATTGCCATGTGGGCCACACCATGGGTTTTGACACAGCCTTTTACACATTTATCTTTTCACCCAACACGCTAAATCTGCATCACAGGGGTGATTAATCTTGCTGCACCCCTTCTAGCTGGTATGATTCTTCTTGCACGGACTGGCAGGTCCCTGGAGTCCCCTTGAGCACAGTGTGAACGGGGCTATTATGCCGTGTTTTTCTGCCAATTTATGTTCCTCTCAGTGTTGGGTTATTGTGGTTACTTCTGAAGTTGAGTCAAAGGAGCTGCATCCCACCGGGCCCCCTGCTGCCCATGGTGGCTGTGTACACCTGCCCACGGCCTGTGCCTTGCTGTAACCAGTGCTCCCATTGAAAGCCGGGCCCCATTCTTTCCCCAAGGAGCGGTGAGCAAGGTGAGGCTTCCTCTTTAGGTCCCATAGCTGCTCCCCAGTGCGGCATGATTAGGTTTCCACTTCCAGAAGCAGAGGAAAAGAAATGACAATTAACAGGTGATTGTGTCAGCAAAGTCACCAAACAGAAGGTTATTAACTCAAATAGATGTCCATTTGAAAGCCATACATATACAGTTTGGCTCCACAAAACAAGTCCAGGCAGGGAAGGACACACACACACAGTGGTCCCACAGGTGGAACCGAGCTGTCCCTGCCCCTGTGACCCTCCAGGAGGATAAGACTTCGGGATGAAGACAGTGAAACTGAGGATGGTGACCCTGTGCCGGCCAAGGCTGGGGGAGTGTATGTGTGTGTATGTATGTGTGTTTTAGCAAGATGATTGTAAAAGTCGAAAAAAGGTTTTAAAAAAGACAAAAGCTTATAGAATAAGGATATGGATATAAAGAAAGTATTTTGCACAGTTCTACATCATGTTTGTGTTTTAAGCTAAGTATTATTACCAGAGTCAGAAGGTTAACCAAAAATTGAGTTTATAAGTAAAAAAGAGATAGTAAATGAATGTATATATTATTGAAGAAAATGATTTCTGCCATCAATGCAGTGCAGTGCTTATGAAGACAGTGGCCGTGCATAGGGGCGTCCTGGTCGGGCATCCACACTCCCTGCTCACTCACCAACCCACCCCGAGCAGCTTCCTGTCCTGCAAGCTCCACTCATGGTGACACCCTTGTGAAAACATCCTGTATTTTTGTTTATGCCGTATTTGCGCAGTGCCTGTTTTGTGTTGTGGTTGCCCACAGTAGCTGGTGCTGGAGTGTGCTGTGAGGGCCAGGAGGATGGGCTGCCCACCCTGCAGCCGTGGTGTGTGGGCACGTACATGTGCTCTGTGGTGTTCACGTGTGCACAGAATGGTCTCAGAATGAGTTTCTCAGAACTTAGCCTTGTTGTGGCAATGTATGACTGCATGACAACTTGGGATTTAAAAAGCTAAATAAATGAAAATTTTGAGTCTGTCTCCTAAACCATTGTATTTTATTTCTTTCAAAATGCCTTTCCCCTCTCTGGAGCTGACAGCTGAAACATCAGGGCTTTATCATAATGATTTTGGGAATCCCCAGGGGTCCTAGCCCCTGAGGGTGAGGAAGGAAGGGTGCTGAGGGACACTGCAGCTACCTGCAAACACAGCATTTGTCCCGGAGGCCCAGGGGTGGTGGGCGGAAGGCCAGGCAATTTCCAGTCAAGATTGCATGGCCTGCTGGGACAGTTCACCCCTCATCTCATTCCCGCATGGATTCTGTACGCTGTCTCTGGGGACCTGATCAGAATGAAGTGGTGGGTCACAGGTACAGATAGAACTGAGCTGAATCCTGAAGTTTCATCTGCCAGTGTGGTGGGTGCCAGGGAGACACAGGAAAGCCAGAACGTGGTGCTCCTGTAGGGTTTGAATCTTGGGGCTCCGATCTCCACCTTCCTCATGACAGTGGTGTCTGTAGCTGGGTGTGGGTGGCAGGTTTGGCCAACCCAGTCCTGGGAAGGAATGGACACAGGTCGCCCCACGGTAAAGGCTGCACTACCCCAGGTGTGGCCACCCTTTTCATCCCCAGGATGGCCTCCCTTCACTCTGGGGCCACTGGCACCCACAGCCAACCAGCTCTTTCTAGCAATCACATTATTTATCTAGGATACTAGTGAGCATGATGACTGCATCAATCCCAGGTTAATTTGGTAAATGTTAGACTTCCTTTCATAATCTCACTTGGTATTAGAAACAATTATTTACTGCTGTGAACACCTTCTTATTGCAAGATCATATCAACCCATGACCCTTCAGAGAACGCCCAGGATGGTCGCTCCTCCCTCGAGTTCCCCTCTGGAGTTTCCATGCAGACCAGACTGCAGGGCCAGAGCTGGGGTTGCAGAGATGCAGAGCTACCCGGGTTCTGTTGGCAGTCGATCATACCCTGGAGGGTGAAGGAGCCGAGGGTGGAGCAGGAGACTGGACGGGGTCATCTTTCTTCTCTGTTACGGTTCAATATGAGAGGCAGGATGGAGAAGGATGCTTGGGGTCCTGCTACTTTCCTCGTCCTGGTCTATTTCAGAGAGAGCAAGCTGTGCCCACACAAACAAGACAAAAGCAGTGACTCTACCCCAGGGCCCGGCTTTGCAGCCAGCACTAGGCCTGCCGTCCCCAACTGAGCAGCGGCCCTCGGAAAAGCCCCTACTTTCCCCTGTGGGGGCCTGGTGAGAATTCTGTATGCTAATGGGCACCAGATATGCACAGGAAATTCAGTCCTTGACCAGCAGACTCTGAGATTGCTCCAATCTGGTCACCACCTGGTCAACACACCCCAACACTCTGGTAGCCAAGTGTTGATTCTTAAATTTATCTCTGAAGCAATCCAAGGAATCATGTTTCAGTATCAACAGTCATTTTTCCATTTTAGAAGCTGACGAACTGAGTGGAAGTGTTTGCATCTAATTCTTTCTGGAAGCAGGGTTAAAAACAGAGGCATCTCCTAAAGCTCTCCCCAGGGATCATTTTCTTTGCAAAATTACACTCACTATCAAACTATTTTGACGTGGATAGGATAAAAGACCTTAGTAAGCACATTGAAAGTTTCAGGTGAGAAAAACTGTAAGTTCTGATGACAGCGATGACAGACAAGTGAAGTCAAAGAATCTTTCATACGCAGGAAAAGCTTCTGCCTGGCTGAATTGGAACGTGCGTGGCAGAGTTTAATTCTGCAGGGTGGGTGGGGGGTTCTGACTGCAGGCTCCTTGCACAGAATGAGATGGATATTCTGGCTGCTTTCCGAAGGTTCTTCCTTCTCCACTTGCCTTAGAGTCATTAGATGAAATGAGAGCTTGGGGGTCGATCTTCCCAGAGCTGTTGGAGCCTCCACACACATCCTGTTACTTCTAAGACTTGAGCTCCCTGCTCCTCTCTGGGCTCCCATCTCAAGAACAGACTCAATTGAGTGTTTTCTCTCTGAAATCCTGTGTCCAGGTGTTAGCCTGCTGCTCCTTTGACCAAGAATGCAATCTGTTTTTATTATTATTATTTGTTTCATGAAGAATAACATCTGTTTTCCTTCTAACCAGCTCCCAGGCTCCATCCCATGAGCTGGCCTCAGACTCACTCAGGCCCACTCTGAGTCCTTGCTCAGCACATTTCCTTTCTGAATCAATAAAATAATATTTGTACTTTTTAACATGAACCAGAAAATCATTCTTTTTTGTCCCTGTGCTGCTGTGGTTTGCACTGGCAGCCAGGGCTGAGTGGCAGGCAGTTTCTGAGAATCAGAATGTCTTGGACTCAGAAGGGCTCTTCCGGTGAGGCTGTGAGGACTCAGCCACAGGGACCCGCAGCCAGCCTCATGTTAAATAGCCATGGTGGTACAGGCTTCTGTGTGCACTGAGCTTTGACAGAAGACCCTGTGGCTCTCAGGCCTCCCAGAGTGACCTGGGAGCAGTGGCAGCCGTGCTGGTGACATTTCCCATGGAATTTGGGCTAACTCAGACAAGAAAAGGCAGTGCACTTTGCCCAGCCCATCACCAGTGCCCCCACAATGTGCATATGTTACTGTAGACCTTACAGAAAAATAACAACAAAGAGGATTGAAGAAAGGAAAGGAAAAAGAAGAGAAAAAGAAAAACAACAGGGCCCTAAGGGAGAGTCGGGCAGGACTAGGGAGCAGGACTAGGGGGCTGTTCTGCAGAATCAGTGTTTAAGGAAAACAGGACAGACACCCTACCACTACCCAGCACCACCTTCCCCTCCATTCCCATTTGCCTGTTGACCTTCCTGCTGCAGGACAGAAGTCCTTTCTCCCAGTCCCTTTCCCAGAGAGGGATGGGTGGGGCGAGGGACAGAGCAGGGGCAGGTGTGGGGAGAGTAGACAGAGTCCTCACCTGCCCGGGGGGTCCCCTCCCCTTACTCTAGGTACATGGCTGGACTAGAGCAGGCCTCTCCCCACTGCCCACCCTGCCTAGGGTGCTGACTATTAGCTGCCCTGTGATTGGGTCTTGGACATCTATGTGAACTTGGCTCCGAAGTTTTCCTCCACTTCCTGAAGGATCATGCCCAGAGTCACCCTGGAAGCCACCTGTTAGAGAAGGCAGGTGCTTCTAGCAGGGTTCCGTGTGATTGCAAGGGCAGCTGTTCCTCACACCCAGCCACTGAGTGGGTGAAGCCCCCCAGAATTAAGCCTCGGCCCTGAAATTGCAGCTGGAGTCACATCAAGTCAAACAGGGCGCCCACACTTCCCGGAGCCCCAGGCACCTCCTTCCTGAAAGGCCTGTCCCCAGTAGAGGGAACCTGCACTTCTGAAAATAAAAGCACATTTTGAAAACTTCTTTTGAATTTATTTCAAGTCAATTGTGTCTCTGGTACAAAATAATTGAAGAGAAATAAAATCAAAGCTATAACCATTATTGGAAGAATTGGCAGAAATCATATCTTAACTCTTAACTTTGTTAAAATTTTGGTTTTCTTTTCTCCCTCTCATTCTTTAAAAATAAAAATATGCTTATTTAATCTCTTTCAACACTAAATAACATAAAATTCTGTGCTAATTTTAAAAAAGCAAAATATTCTGTAACCTTGAGAACCAGGTGTAAACCAACAGTCAGCACCATGGATTTAAAGAAGGCTAATAGCAACTTCAGTTCAGGAGGACCGTGTCTTCCCTAGATGAGGGCAGGGGACTTTAGGTTTAAAAGATAAATGCACCTGTACATAGCAGCGTCATTCATGATAACCAAAATGTGGCAGCAGCCCCGTGGAAACGGGTGGCTGGAAGGACAGACGGCAGGGTAATTCTGGGCAGGGGGAGGGGATTCTGACCACTGTGACAGCTGGAGCTAAATGAAATAAGTGAGTCACAGGAAGACAAAGACTACATGCTTCACTCTACGAGGTACCTGGAGTAGCCAAATTCATACAGTCATATGGGATGGAGGCGTCCAGAGGCTGGGGTGGGAGTGAGGACGGGGACACACTCGCAGCTCGGCAGGAGGGGAGAGTCTGCGGCCGAGGTCCACGTTCTCTACACCACCGAGCTACAGCAAATGGTGCATATGGCGAAGTTCATGTGTGTATTTACTATAGTCACAAAAAATGGAAGATCTAAGAAGCCATGGCATTATTGTCATCTGTGATAGGGTGGTCATAAATGTCATTTGAATTTCTGTAATGTACTGTATGACACAAGGGAATGAATAGAATTCGCAGTGCTAAGAACTCAGCCGAAATCCCGAGTCCTTCCAGACTCAGCCGAAGGGTCATGCCAGCTCATGCCAGCCCCCGTGCCGCCCTACTCCACAAAGTCCCTCACAGGGACCCAAGCTCCCTGCCATGCTGTCCTGGGACAGTCACTTGTCTGTGTCCCCTTTGCACCTCAAGAAGGGAGGTCTTTATCTATCTTTATTTCCCTTTATTTCCTTAGCCTTGTGGCCAGTACATAGAACTGGCTCTCAAGAAATATTTGCAGGCTGACCACTGACTAGATCAATCAATAAATTCCAACCTCTTAAAAACAGATGAATCACAGGCTTTTCCTAAGTCTGTGTTTTTGTTTTCATTTTGTTTTGTTTGTTTTTGCAAGTCCAAAGTGAGAAGGATATTTTTAAGCGACTTCCGGGTTGGATCACTAGTCTAGAGTCGCTGGTTCAGGCAGTTTAGAAGCAAACCTTCCCTCCTCCCTGTACACGTGTGTCTGCTCCTTGTCGTGTGGTCTCCAAAATGGAGCTACCCCACACATGTTGGGCTGCTCTGAGATGGGGCTGCTGCAGCTACTGTCTGTCCACTCTGCTGCAAGCACTCTGGAAGGAGCCTGGAGCCCCAGAAGCACCCGTAATGGGAACAGCCCTGGGCGGCCCTCACCTCTCAGTGCAGGGCCAGGCCCTGGCTCCCAGCAGCTGTCCTCCCCTCCACTGACCTGTCCACCCATCACTCTTCCTCTCCTGCTGACCCAGAGGTGACATTGTCCACATGTCCATGCTGTGGGCAGGATAGCATTTTTATCTTCTAGGTTCGTCTTTATGAGTCACCGAGTGTTGGTTTCCTTGCTGCCTCCAAAAATTTAAACTCGATCTTTATTTGTATCCACAGTTTGCTCGTTCAACATTCTTACATCTTTAAACACAATTAAGTCAGCAAAAAACTTGAAGACACCTCAAAATTGAGCACAAATAAGGCAGGAAAGTGCAAACTCGGTTGTTGGAGGATGACTGGTGTGCGGGGTCCCACCTCAATGCTGCCTTTTCCATGACAATGTGGACATCTGGGGATGGAGGGGTAGGACAAATTGCTTTCTTCTGGAGTTAGAAAAGATGGGGGAAAGTTGAAGAAATTCTCAAGGAAGACAGCAAAATGAATGTTAAAGTTCCTACCTATTTATAACATACCTTATTTTGAAGAATCTGGCTGCACAAGGGCATATATCTTTCCTAATGCTTGGAGATTGGACACACGCTAGGGAAAGAGGTGACTCAGATTTCTTAAATGGGATGTGTGATTTGGTTACAGTCAGAACATCTTTGAAACTTTATCTGAAATTTAGGCTTCGTGTCTTACGGGTTTATTATTTTTATTTTCCAGAACTGCCTATGCTTTCTTCTGCTCTGGATTAGAGGCTGAATTATTGGCATGTTCAGAGGGAGGTTGTTCCAGAAGCCGGAAGGATTAGAAATCTCACCAAAAATCTGCTTTGGTGCAATTCCCAGAAAGATTTTAAAGCCTGAAGAGGTTTATATAGTTGGCTGAGTTTGGAATAAACATCTCTAAAACGTTGGGCGTATTTCCAACTGAAATGAAATTTGAGGTCCACCATTTCACTAGTTATTAAGATAAAGAGAGCTCTCCTATTGAAATTGGATTACACAACTGGTACTTCTTGCCATTGTTGAAACAGATCTACCCACAAATTTCATGCCTGTCTTCTTTTCTAAATCCAGCTGGTAGAGAGGAGAGGAAAAAAACTCCTCCTTCCTCTGACAATTTGTTCGGTGTTGTCACTGCGGAGACTGCCGACGTCTGACAATACTGACACAGAATCTGAGACTCGTGGGGCACAGGCACAGGGCTCAAGTAGGAGAAATGGGCTTTTCCTAGGACAGCCTGAGTGGCAGGTCCTAGAAATGGAGTCGGGCATGGCCTGGTGCACAAGGCTGTCCTTCCTGACTTCAGACACAAAGGCTTGGTGGTCAGGTGTGCTAACAGAAAGACATCAGCAACTTGCAACATGGGGCTGAGCTGTGTGTTCTCTCTCCTTCAGGTCAGGCACTCTCCTAGTCCCCCACGTTCTTTCTACCTGCAAAGGCCCAGGAGCACACCAGCGTGGCTTCTGGCCTCTTCTCATCCCAGGCCAAAACAGGAGCACAAAATCACTAGCATTAGCTAAAATACATCATGGAATGAGCATCTGAAGTTCACATTTAAAATGATCATAAGATCTAAGAGTTGATGAACCTTAATGGCCTTTCTAGCCCAAACTTCCTGGGTGGATGGGGAGGGCCATGCCATGAGCTCTTTTCCGGAAAGGAGCCTCATCATCGTCCCCCAGTTATCCTGTTACTCTGCTGCTGCATGAGAAATATTCAGGATCAGGATGATCAGCTCTTCACCATGCAATTAGCATTTTGGGGGACAATTTGGCCTCTATAGGAATAAAATAGCCTGGAGGGAAAATAGTCACCCTTCGGAGAGAGGAGAAGCTGGCAGGTCTGGAAGCTATGCCTCCTCTCCTCCCTCCAGTCTTAGAGGACCCTTACACCAGGTGTGTGGAGTTGATGTAACAGCACCCCCAGAATGTGGACATGGTTAGCAGCAGGCTGTACAGAGCCCGTCTTATTTTATTGTTTGGCAAAAACAATTTTCGCTTAGATTTAGTTCTAGTCTGAGAGCAAACAATTTCAGGGAGTACAATTTAAGGAAACTCAGAAAAAAATTATCCTAAAATCTGAATTGGTAAAGACCATGCATTTCCCATACACATGCAGAGAGGGGAATTCCAAACACATAAACGCAAGAGTGATGAAGGTAAGAAGCATATTCCCCGAGGGTTTGTGTTCACTTCTTTATTGTCCTTAAAAAATAAAATTTCTGATATAAACATTGAAATAGAAAAAAATATCCAGCTAAAAATCAATTGATTAGAATGTGTAAACATAAAGAAGAGTCCATTAGCAGAGCCAAGAAGCAGAGGATACGTCTGAAGGCACACCTGGGAGAGTCAGGGGTGTGGTTAGCACAGCACCCAAGGGTGGAACCTTGCAAATGCTCTGCTTGGCAAGGTGGTCTGCTAGGGAGCTGACAGCTCTTCTCATCACACCACGCACCACCCTGTGGTCTCTCTCTCTATTTGTTACTGCTAAGTATACTGATTTGATGCCCCTTAGGATAAAGTCTGTATAATGCTGGTCTACCTAGGTCTGGAGCCCTGCTGTCCCCAGGTCAGTGCCCACCCAGCACTGGCCACCTCTCCCCCATCCCCATCCCTCCATGGGTGGCAGGGCCTCTTCTCTCACATCCATGCAAGGACTCAGTTTTCAGGAGGGCTCAGTTAAGAACCAGGTTGTTCTGTCAGGGCTGAGGGTCCTTATGGAGACGTGACTCCCACCCTCACTTACAAGTGACCACCCATTCCTCAGTCACGTAGTGTACAGTGGTCAGGTGATGCTCACAGCCAGGGGACAGTTTGACCAAAGTGGTAGACCCTGCCTAAGGGTAATTCTCCTCTCTCATGTATCAAAAGAGACTTTTAAACACACACTTTATTTATGTTTTTTAACTTCAGTTTATTTACGAATTTTCTCTCTCCCCAAATGCCCAGAAAATGAGAAGGATTACGATTCCCAAGATAGGATCTGCACCAAAGGCCACCCGTTGGAGACCTCCCACCCCCACACTGATTGGGCAAGTCACTGGCAGCAGCGACACAAGCCACGCGGTGCAGGGAGGGAACTTGGCGTGTCTCTGAGGGAGGGAGTCTGAAAAACACGTATAGGGTTTCAGGAGTTGGAGTAGCTCCTAGGAGACCTTGGCAGAGAAAGTTCAAGATCTGTAAGCTGGAATGTGGCTGGAACAATCACAGGTCTTATGCTTCGAAAGTGTAAGTGCATGTAGAGCTGCTTGTCCAGGATCTCCCCAGGGAACACCTGGGTAGGTAGGTGCCGAGAGTCTGGCCCTGCCTGTCAAGGGATCTGTTTTGCAACTCACAGGGCAGCTTGTTTGGAAAAGTGTGTTTTCTGTTTTGATTCCTCATCTCAGTCAGACGTTCACCAGAAGGGCTATTTGTCCCTCTATCCCATCAGATCTTTGTTTCTTACTATGAATTGAGTTGTTGATATATCAGAGTGCCCTCTTGGGAAGGGCTTCCACTAAGTCCTTTCTAAATTCGGACTCTAGAGTGAACTCTCATCACCGTGGGCCCTTGTTTTGTCTCTCTGAGTTGAAGATTTCAAAGGTATGAAGCCAGTTATCCTTGGGGAAAACTCGGGAACCACTTGTGGGAACCTGCTGTCCTTCCCTGGTGTGTCCTCTACAATGACCCTGAAGGTTTCTTCTATAATAACCACAATCCCAACACGCTTACCCATATTTTTTAGTATCTTATACAAGAATTGTATGTCTATATTCACCTCTCTATTAGACTGACTTGATGAGAGAAACAGTTTAATTTGTTCTCATGTTTAAAGTTCCACCTTGTGTGTGGTTAAAATGTCCCCTAGAGATTGAAACTAAAATTAGGACTTAGAACCAATAGGGTATTGTGTAGATACTGATTCAGATTCCAAAACAAAATTGCATAAACTCGTAAGGTATATACAGATTGGCCTTAGCTCTGTTAATCATACTAACCAACGCGAGTTTACCCATCAATTTAACCCATCTGATCCATAATTTATACCTGGTTAGAAAGACATTATTATAAAATTCAGATTCTACTGATGTGGAAACATGGCTTGATAACATATCCAGAGGTGTTAGAAATGTACACGCATTTTAAGAAATGTTATCTTTGTATTGCTTTCTGCTGTTGAATTGAAGGAGCTGTCACATACTGCTCAGGGGCATGTGGACACCCCCTACATCCATTTCACCAGTGTCATGTGTTTTTGGGGAATAGTTGATTTTACTTCCAACAAGATCTCTTAAAATGTGTGTGCATTTTTTGGCAGCCTCTGTATACTGATATTTTTCTCAAAATCTTTTTTGTCTGAGTAAAGCAAGCAGAGAACGCAGTGTGGGCCAAAGTGGGAACAGTTCTAGAGTTCCGGCTCTTCCCAAGTTTAGGAATCAAATAAATGCATCCCCTCCATTCATTCCTACATTGTCGTTCCTGCAGGAGAACCAGCTGTCCCACTGTCCACCTTTGGGAATCAATGCCCTCATTATTCCTAGGACGTATTTTCCAGGAAGGTTTAGTTTATTGATCATTGCAACTTCTCATTACTAAGAACCATGCATGGTAGTCTTGCTAACAATAGCTGGCTGAGTCTGTAACACAATGTGACTCCCGCAAATAGTCAGTATGCGGAAAGATCCTGCCGGAGCAAAGGAAAATGATGGACAGAGATGTGGATGGATCCGTGGGCCGCCCACTGTGAACAGATTCCTCCTGGAGAAAGTGCAGTTTTGTCCAGCTCCACCCAAGAACTTCGTAGCTTTTGATGAGGGCCAGCAGAATGTCTGGAGTCCCTGCCTACCCTCCAAGTCAGGGCAGTGTAGAACATTCAGGAAAAAGAGGCGTCCCTCCTTGGAAAACACCCCATGGGTGCACAGCAAGCTGCCGTCAGTTATGACCACTTACGCAGGTGTGATGTAAAAATCAAGCTATCTCTTGATTTTACACTTCACCAAGTGACTGGTATTGTCATATTTCTGAAAATTGAATTCAGCTTTATGAAACATATGTTTAAAAGCTGTACACTTTCAATAATTATGCTATAACATCCCTGTTTTTATGCAAAGCTAACTAGATATTGTCATATTAAAATAGCAAATCCAATTCATTTCTTATGAAACACATGTTTAAAAAAAATAAAAGGAACACTTTAATTATTTCAGGAGTGTTCAGGCCAGCTCACCAGCTGACTGGATATTGCATTTGTTTAAAACTCAATCATGCAAAATGAAGACTCGATTTGAAAAATTTTAATAAAGATAACCAGCCTATCATGATATCATTTGAATGCTAATCGGCACTCCCATTCAGCGCAAGGAGAGCAGTGTCAACTTCGCTGGAGGCTCTTTATTCCGCAATAAAAACATTTACATTCTAATGATTTTATTAAAGCGCAGAGCTGTCAGCAGCCCCAGATGACTCCCTGGCAAACTCTATCAGTTATCAACTCATATTGCCTTTATCAAAACCACCCAGTGGTGAGCCCACCGCCACAATGAGGTGTCGGCTGCTCGCAGGGCTGGTATTTAATCATTTCTTCTCCAGTATTGTTCTGCTTACAGGGCATAAATAAGGGCTTCAAATAACCCCAGACTGCTCCTGACAATGAAACAAAGTCTCAGCCCTATTTATCTTCCCACATTCTTCAGGAGCCATTCTCTCCCACACCTCCCCACCTTTTATTTTGTTCTTGTCGCTGGCACTTAATTTTTTTTTTTTTTTTTTTATTCTCTACCCCTATCATCATTCAACCACTCTGAATTTCTTCTTCACCCTGAACAGCAGGGCTCAGGAGAGAGCAGGCAGACAGGTGACCCTGTTGGTGGCGGGAAGTGATAGGACGCCCAGGGGCTGCGGCGGTGGGAGCCCCAGCCCAGGACCCGGCCTTTGCAGGAGGGGCTGCTGCTTTGTTTTTGCTGCACAGGAGGGAAAGCAGAGCGAAGGAGCCAGGGCTGCCGTGTCCACTGCAAGAGGCCACCTGACGGCCAGCACCCACCTGACCAGCCCTCCCTTCAGCTCTAACGTAGGAACATCAATTCAGAGAAGGAATCAGTAGTGAAGACATATTCGGAGTCATTTAAAGCGTATCCCACCCTTTCCTCCTTTTTCCCTTTCCATAATAAAAGCAAGAAACTGAACAAAAGCAAGAAAACCTTCCCAGGAAATGTGACGCTGCAAGTCTTCCTGAGAGTTGGCACCGATGCACCATGTCCTTGTCAAAATATACAAATTATTTCAGATTCATGGAAGCGTACCCCCATGGTATAGTACTCTAACTTTGTTCTCTTTTAAATGTTCTCCATTAGATGTTTTAATGGAGATCTTCCAGAGATTGGAGCTGTCTTTTCCCTTCAGACAACTGATTCTGGAGAGTGGCGGCTGTGGACGGCCCTCGCAGGTGTAGCCTGGCATCCAGGAGGCCACTGCCATGCCTATGGCTGCCTGGACACTGACTTACACTCCCCTGCAGGTTTTGATTCCTCACCTTGAAATTGTCTCCATAATGCTGGATACTGAACAAGCTAGATGAGATTTCTACTAGATCAGGCGATCTTGGTTCCTAACCAGCAGCCTTTTCTCCTCCTTACGAACTGCTTTTTATTTGCTAACAGCTGAAAAACCTTTTTTTTTTTTTTTATTAAATCCTCGCTGTGTACATTGATATGATCATGGGGCAGCATATAATAGCTTCCTAAACCCTTTGACACATTTTCATCCCAATATTCAACATAGCCTTTCTAGCATTTTCCCAGTCACCGTGGCATGACATTTACATTTCATATTTGCTGAGTTTCACACATACCCTTGTAAGATGTATCATTTCTTAGTGAGTAAAGGCCCAAAGTTGTACCTGATA
>CAUYPK010009544.1:0-32878 GCA_963574355.1 Loris lydekkerianus
TCTTTTTCTTTCTTTCTTTCTTTCTTTCTTTCTTTCTTTCTTTCTTTCTTTCTTTCTTTCCTTCCTTCCTTCCTTCCTTCCTTCCTTCCTTCCTTCCTTCCTTCCTTCCTTCCTTCCTTCCTTCCTTCCTTCCTTCCTTCCTTTCTTTTTTTTTTGAGACAGAGTCTCCCTTTACCGCACTAGGTAGAGTGCCATGGCATCACAGCTCACAGCAACCTCTAGCTCTTGGGCTTACACGATTCTCTTGCTTCAGCCTCCCGAGCAGCGCCTGGCTATTTTTTGGTTGCAGTTTGGCTAGAGCTGGGTTTGAACCCGCCACCCTTGGTATATGGGGCTGGTGCCCTATTCACTGAGCCGCGCCCTACTCACTGAGCCACAGGCGGCACCCTGGGGTGTTGGTTTTCTCATCTTCAAAAAGGAATCTGTTTTGTAAAGCACTTTTATTCAATAAGTATTGAGTACCTACTAAGTGGCAGGTGTTACTGTCTGAGGGTATATCAGTGAAGAAAACAGACAAAAATCCCTGCCATTGGGGTTGGCAAGGGACTTGAAGAGAAACTTCTCTAAAGAAGACAGACGCACAATCTACAGACACATGAAAAAAAGCTCATCATCCTTAATCATCAGAGAAATGCCAATCAAAACTACTTTGAGATATCACCTAACCCCAGTAAGAGTAGCCCACATAACAAAATCCCAAAACTAGAAATGTTGGCATGGATGTGGAGGAAAGGGCACACTTCTTCACTGCTGGTGGGAATGCCCACTAATACGTTCCTTCTGGAAGGATGTTTGGAGAATACTTAAGAGTCCTAAAAATAAACTTGCCATTCGATCCTATAATTCCTCTACTAGGTTTATACCCAGAAGACCAAAAGTCACAATATAACAAAGACATCTGTACCAGAATGTTTATTGCAGCCCAATACATAATTGCTAAGTCATGGAAGAAGCCCAAGTGCCCATCAACCCATGAATGGACTAGCAAATTGTGGTACATGTATACCATGGAATATTATGCAGCCTTAAAGAAAGATGGAGACTTTACCTCTTTCGTGTTTACATGGATGGAGCTGGAGCATATTCTTCTTAGCAAAGTATCTCAGAAATGGAAGAAAAAGTATCCAATGTACTCAGCCCTACTATGAAGCTAAATTACAGCTTTCACATGAAGGCTATAGCCCAACAATAGCAAAAGACTATGGGGAAAGGGCCAAGGAAGAGGAAGGGAGGGGGGAGGTTAGGATGGAGGAAGGGTAATGGGTGGGGCCATATCTATGGTGCATCTTAGAATGGGTACAGGCGAAACCTATTAAATGCAGAATACAAATGCCTGCACTCTAGCCTGGCAACTAACAAAATGCCATGAAGGCTACGCTGAACAGTTTGATGAGAATACTTCAGATTATATATGAAAGCAGCACATTGTACCCCTTGATTGCACTAATGTACACAGCTATGATTAACAATAAAAATAAATAAAACAAAACAAACAAACAAAAAAATCCCTGCCTTTTTGCTCGGCACCTGTAGCTCAGCAGCTAGGACGCCAGCCACATTCACCAGAGCTGGTGGGTTCGAATCCAGCCTGAGCCTGCCAAACAACGAGAACTAGAACCAAAAAATAGTTGGGTATTGTGGTGAGTGTCTATAGTCCCAGCTACTTGGGAGGCTAAGGCAAGAGAATCGCTTAAGCCCAAGAGTTAAAGGTTGCTGTGAGCTGTGATGCCATGGCACTCTACCAAGGGCGACATAGTGAGACAGAGTCACACACACAAAAAAATCCCTCCCTTCATGGAGTTTATATTCAGAGAGAGGAGGAAAGTGACTCAACAGGACAGAGAGCACAGTGTTGTGAGGAGTAAATGAGGATGGTCCAGAGATACTGTCTCTGACCAGCTGACATTTGAGTGATTTGAAGAAGCCAAGAGACATCTAGGAGATGGCATGCTAGGCGGAGGGCACAGCAGGTGCAAAGGCCCTAAGAAAATGTGGTTTTGACTTGGAGTGAAACTTTAGCATATGGCCTGGCACATGGAAAGTGCTCAATTCATAGAAGCTCTAAGAATCATCATTCTTAGCCAGGAGCCATGGTTTACACCTATAATCCTAGCACTCTGGGAGGGTGGATTGTTTGAGCTCAGGAGTTCTAGATCAGCCTCAGCAAGAGTGAGACCCTGTCTCTAGTAAAAATAGAAGCATTAGCTGGGCATGGTGGTGGGTAGCCTATAGTCCTAGCTACCAGGAGGCTGAGGGAAGGGGATGGATTGAACCTAGGAGTTTGAGGTCGCTGTGAACTAGGCTGACACCAGGGCACTCTAGCCTGGCAACAGAGTGAGACTCTGTCTCAAAAAAATAAAAAAGAATTACCATTCTCATGATCAGTTAGCATCATCTTCCTGGGGTGCCTTGGTCATCAGGTTCCTGGGGTAACACACAGTGGTCTCCTCTGCCCTGCCCTATCAATCGCCAGGCCTGGTTTACTGGAAGGCAGCAGGGGCAGGCATGGTTGGGACAGAGCCAGACATTCCTGGTCCACCCACCCCTCTCAGATTTCCCCGGAGGCCTGCCACACCCCTGCTACTTGCTGGGCAGTGGGTGAAGGGATTGCTTGAGCAGCTAAGGGGATGGGTGGGACCCCAACTTGGAGAGGGCCTAATGACAGCCACAACAATAATGCTGGCACTGACCACTTGCTGAGCCCAAACTGCTTGTCAGGCAGGGCTGGATGCCAAGTGCCTTTCCAACACCTCGCAGGGGCCTCCTTCAGCCCTTTGAGAGAGGTCAGGCTGCTGAGCCACCCCCATAACTGTGACTTCCAGGGGCTGTATTCTTTTTTTTCCTTTTTTTGAGACAGAGTCTCTCACTTTGTTGCCCCCAGTAGAGTGCTGTGCTGTCACAACTCACGGCAACCTCAAACTCTTGGGCTCAAGCGATTCTCTTGTTTCAGTCTCCCAAGTAGTTGGGACTACAGGCACTGTAGATGAGGTTTCGCTCTGGCTTAGGCTGGTCTTGAACTCGTGAGAACAGGCAATCCACCCTCTTCGGCCTCCCAGAGTGCTAGGATCACAGGCCTGAGCCACTGGGCCTGGCCAGCGGCTATATTCTTGACCAAGGCTCTGCTCTGCCACAGATCAGGTCCTCTCTGGCAGGCTCTGAGAGAGGAATCTTGCAGCTCCTGCCCGCCAGCTCTGCAGCTGCTACAGGCCCAAGCAGGCCCACGCTGTCCTCAGTGACAGGGTAGGGCAGGGGAAGAATCAGGTTTCACCGGTCCTGATGCAGCTGAGTCAGGCCTCTTCTCAGGACTGTTAGCCTGCACTCAGCCTCCAGCACAGTCATGAAGGAGGACGCCTGGGGCAGGGCACCTGGGCCCCTCTCCTTACCTATTTGACTCCATCTCTGACCAGACCTTCACTTTCTCTCACTCTGCTCCAGCAACAGGGGCCTCCCTGATCAACCTTGCCAAGCCTGCTCCCACCTCAGGGCCGCTGTTCCTTCTACCTGGATGTGATACCTGCACACTTGCTCCCAGGTATCCTCCAGTCTTTGCTCAAATGCTGACTTCTCATCAAAGCCTTCCTTAGCTACTAGACTGAGCCCCCACCCAGCCCTATTCTCCACAGACTCACCTACTACCATGCCCCCTGTTCACCATATGATCTTGTGATCTTGTTTATTATGTCTCCTAGTGAGGACCCCCTTTGGGCAGGAAGGGGCTCTGCTCTGCCTCTCTGCCTTCCACACGGGGCTATGGAAATGTGTCCCCCCTCCCCACCCTCTAGACAATTCCCTGCGTCAGTGGCCCCAGGCCTTCCCAAGTCTTTCCTGAGGGCAGCCAGCACCACCCAGATGTGTACTCCTAGGCCCCAAGGGGGGGGTCAGTGGAGGGAACCCGGACATGTGGTCTGGGGGCCACATTTACATGTGCACAAGGACCCCTGCAGTGTAGGATGGAGGTTGGGGTGTGTAGAAAAGGGAATGGGCCCCTGCTACTAGGCTGGGGCTAACATCCCCCATGTGGCCATGTTCTGGCTTAGATTTACCATATATACTTGAGTATAAGCCGAGTTTTTTCGGCACAAAATTTGTGCCGAAAAACCCGAACTTGGCACAAAATTTGTGCCGAAAAAGCTCAGCTTATACTCAAGTATATATGGTATTATTTGAGACAGAGTCATATTTTGTTGCCCTCGGTAGAGAGCCATGAGCTCTCTCAGCAACCTCAAATTCTTGAGCTCAAACAATCCTCTTGCCTCAGCCTCTCAAGTAGCTGAGACTACAGGCGTCCACCACAACATCCAGCTATTTTTAAAGAAGTCTCGCTTATGCTCAGGCTGGTCTCAACTCCGGAGCTCAGACAATCCACCTTCCTCAGCCTTCCAGAGTGCTAGGATTACAGGCATGAGCCACCGTGCCCAGCCCTAAGAATCCACATTTAAACTTGGCCTTCCAGATCACTGGATGGTGTGCTTGTCCAAACAGGAAGATAATCTTTCTTTTTTAGGCAGAGTCTCATTCTGTCAACTATGTTGGAATGCAGTGGCGTCATCATGCCTCACTGCAGCCTGAAACTTAACACTTTACAGCTTTTACACATGTGGTATGTGGGTCCTATATATATTTTTGCCCCCATGTGTTAGGGCTAGGATTTTTTAAACTGTTTTCTCCATTTCTGTCTCCCTAGCACCTAGAACAGTACCTGGCACAGAACTCATGCTCATTAATACGGAGTTGTTAAATGAATGAATAAAGAGCCCCAGGGTAATGGCCACATACTTAAGGGGACCCCAAAAGTGTCTGAGGATGCTGTGACTTTTCTGCATCTGGGCTAGAGGCTCAGCGTCAGGGGGCTCTCCAGGGAAGGGGGTGGCTGTAAGTACCACCCCAAGGTGCTCTGCTGCCTACCTCTCAACCCCATCTAGAGCCTGAGGATATTATTCTAATACTAAAAAGATTCCTGAACCTGGGAATCAAAAGAGACCTAGAGCTTCCTGGCTGTATGTGGCCATTAAATTGACTCTTAATTTATTTTTTACTTATTTTTCTTTTTTTTTTTTTATGAGATAGAGCCTCAAGCTGTTGCCCTGGGTAGAGTGCCGTGGCATCACAGCTCACAGCAACCTCCAACTCCTGGGCTCAAGTGATTCTCCTGCCTCCGCCTCCCAAATAGCTGGGACCACAGGCACCCGCCACAATGCCTGGCTATTTTTTGGTTGCAGCCATCATTGTTGTTTGGAGGACCCAGGCTGGATTCGAACCTGCCAGCTCAGATGTATGTGGCTGGCGCTGTAGCTGCTTGAGCCACAGGTGCTGAGCCTTAATTTATTTTTTAAAAATAGAACTATAGGGTGGCATCTGTGACTCAAAGGGGTAGGGTGCCAGCCCCATGTGCTGGAGGTGGCGGGTTCAGGCCCATCCCTGGCAAAGGGCTGCAAAAGAAAAAAAAAAAAAAAGATCGGCACCTGTGGCCCAAGCAGCTAAAGCGCCAGCTTCATACACCTGAGCTGGCGGGTTTGATTCCAGCCTGGGCCCACTAAACAACAATGATGGCTGCAACCAAAAAACAGCTGGGCGTTGTGGCGGGTGACTGTGGTCCCAGCTATTTGGGAGGTGGAAGCAGGAGAATCGCTTGAGCCAGGAGTTGGAGGTTGCTGTGAGCTGTGATGCCACACACTCTAGACAGCTTGAGGCTCTATCTCAAAAACAAAAAAACAAAAACTATAAAACCTCTCTCCCTGCTGTGGGAAAGCATGTGACCGCCTCCATACGTGTGACAAACATGGCCAGCCTTGGTTCAATAAACATTTGACTACTGATACTGCATCCTTGACACCACCACCACCATCTTCCCCAAAATGCCTCACACAACACCTGGCCCAGGGTAAGACGGTTCCATTTCTCCTCGGAGGCACGACCAACCAAGGCTACGGTTTGGGTGACCAGCGCCCTCTACTGGGCCTTTGGGGAAACCACAGCCCCCCTGACCACTGCCTTTCCCACAAGTCTGGGACTTCCTGGGAATTCCTTGAACAGGGAAGCGGAATCTCCACCCATGGTGTGAATGTGGAGATAAATGAGCAGAAACTGGCCCTTCCAGTCCTTTAACCACACAGGTATTAACTCATTTACTCCCCTATTTTACAGATGAGAAAACTGAGGCACAGCGGGGTTAGGTGGTTTTTCCTGAATTACTTTGGTGGGAGGCGGGAGGTAGGTTCTGCCTTTAGTCTGAAGGGGGTTGGCCTTCTGGAGTTCCCCAGTGAGCCTGAAACTGCACACAGGGTGTGGGCTGCAAGAGGGGCTTCCCAGGGTGACTGACACCCTCCCTTCAATGGCAGGCTTCCTGCCAGGGCTCTTCCAAGATTTGCCACACACACCTTCCAGCAGTTCTCTGGCTGGGCCTCTTCCCTGTGAAAGCCTGGAAGTGGGCAGTGGGATCCATGTTTAGCATGGAGGCCAGCAACCCCAGGCCTCAGCTCCTTCCTTACCTACCTTCTAGGAAAGAGAAAGAACCAAGCCCCTTAGGCCTCTCAAGGGGCAAGGCAAAGCCCACATGGATAGTTAGGTCCTATCTGCAGCACCTTTTGGAGGAAAAAAGGATTTCTGGTCAGTGACAAGGGAAAAGGCATGGTGTGAAGTGAGGCCTGGGCACTGGCCCATCTCTGTCCCCACTGGAGGGGACTTTAGGGAGTGTCTTCTTTATGGCTTTTATCTTTTCCCATTTATAAAATGACAGGGCATGAAATGGATCTTGCCATTTTCAAGATGCTCTAAGTTTGGGGCTCATAAGGAGCATCTTGAAAATGGCAAGATCCAGGATACTGTCAATAGCATAGTCCATCTCAAAACTTTCTTTCTTTTTTTTTTTTTGTAGAGACAGTCTCACTGTACCGCCCTCAGGTATGACATTACACGGCTCACAGCAACCTCTAACTCTTGGGCTTATACGATTCTCTTGCCTCAGCCTCTCAAGCAGCTGGGGACTACAGGTGCCGGCCACAATGCCCGGCTATTTTTTTGTTGCAGTTTGGCCGGGGCTGAGTTTGAACCCACCACCCTTGGCATATGAGGCCAGCGTCCTACTCACTGAGCCACAGGCACCGCCCCTCAAAACTTTCATAGTGACCTCTATATATGTGAAGGATATAGTTAGACATTTAGGTGGTCCTCATTAGTACAGTAGGCCATATGGCTTGTTTATGGTCTGCGTCACAACCGCTAGGTTAGCACTAGTGACTTCTCAATGCAATATTTTGACTTCTTGTTACAGACCCCAAAGACCAGAGTCCTAAGATTCCACTTGTAGATGGGAAGCAGGCCCAGGCCCAGACTTAACATTATCCTCGTCACAAAGCCCAGACCCTCCTTTCTAAATGACCCAGAGCAGTGGTTCTCAACCTTCCCAATGCCGTAGCCCTTTAATACAGTTCCTGTGTGTCGCGACCCACAGATTGAGAACCGCTGACTTTAGAGGCTGGTGATGGGCTCCACTGTCAGGGGACTCTGCATCTAGCCACAGAGACCGGTCTAGGCTAGCAAAGGCTGCTTTTCCTCTAAAAATCTCAGAGGAAAACCAATCTAAACAGGAACTATTTGGTTTTATTATTAGCCTGAGTTGAAGATAGGGTTTCCCTGCTTTACTTAGGCTTCTCAGAGGGGAGTGGAAGATAAGGGGTAGCAGGTATCTCTACCAACAGCCCCATATCAGCTACAGCAACAGAGCCCTGGGATAGGGGAATCTGAGGGAGCAGGAAACCAAGGCTGCAGCTCAGTGGGAGGAGGTGGCTTTGGCCTGAGGGTGCTATGGACCAAGGACAGGTGAGGTTTCTCATCCTACTGAATTCCCTTTTGATTTCCCCATCCGGGGCCTAAGGATTCAGGACAGCAGCCTCAGCCTCATCCTTTGGAGGCTCAGCAGTAAACTTGATCGGGCTTTAGTCACAGGAGGGGCTCTACATAAGCATTGCAAGCCTCATCCAGTTTGATTCAGCAAGTGATGCTGCTGGTTCAGTGTCTGTGAGCACAGATACTTTGAAGAATTAGTCCCAATTAGTTGTGGGAAGTCAACATTCATTTCAACTCCAGCAGTTTCTTCACCTTGACTTCAGATTCTTTTGATTACTTGCAAAGAAAACTTTGAACTTCACATTAACAAAGACACAAAAGGTCTTGAACTCCTGGCCTTCAGTGATCCTTCTGCCTCCCCAACTGCTGGGATTACAGGAGTGAGCTGCCTGGCCCGGCCTAAAAACAGTAATGGCAATGTTTCATCACTGCTGCCTCTTCATCCTAATTTCTGCATTCGTGCCCTCATATTGTCAGGAATGTTCCAATTTCACTGACATCCTCGCTTGGTTCTCTAAGTTTCTGTTTTGCTTGATTTTCACAACCAGGTCTTCTTTTAAAAAAACAACAATGTGGCTATGTTATAAGGAGGAAAATTCCTTCAGAGAATGATTCTAAGGGTTCATTTATAGGAAATAAAGTTAAGTGCCATCTGGCTCTCAAAAGTACTGAATAAATGGTAGCTATTACCAATTAACAAATTGCACTTACTGTGTGCTAGATATTCATTAACTTAATTGCCACTGAAAATTCATTTTTATTTTTTGAGATAGTCTCACTCTGTCACCCCTGGGTAGAGTGCCATGGTGTTATAGCTCACAGAAACCTCAAACTCTTGGCCTTAAGCAATCCTCTTGCCTCAGCCTCCCAAGTAGCTGGGACTGCAGGTACCTGTCACAACACCTGGCTAATTTTTCTATTTTTAGTAGAGATGAAGTCTCTCTCTTGCTCAGGTTGGTCTCAAACTCCTGAACTCAGGCAATCCACCCACCTTGGCCTTCCAGAGTGCTATGATTATAGGCATAAACCACCGGGCTTTACCTAAAAACTCCCCATTTTATAAACACAAAATCTGGGGCAACTAGAGTTTAGGTGACTTGCTAGAAAGTAGCAGAGCTGGACCTTCTCCATCCCTTGCCTTTTAACATGGAGCCCCCAGCTTAGATAAAGACATCATCGTCACACACTGCTTTGCCAGGAGAGCTCGGCCACTGTTGCAGGGGAGACCTCACTGGGCTCTGGTGGGGTCCAGCCCAGGGGTAAGAGGAGCAGCTCCAAAGCTGCAGGGAGGAAGGCAGATTTTCCCCAAACTGAGTCTACCTATAAGCTAATCCTGAGCTTTGTCTACCACCCTCAGGAAGCTGGGATATAGCCAGCAGGGTTAAGTGAGGCTACTCTGTTGACAACTCTGAGAGTTCTAAAAACTATTGAATTATATTTCATTTATTTTGAGACAGTCTTACTTTGTCACTCTAGGTAGAGGGTGTGGCATCATAGATCACAGCAACCTCCAACTCTTGGACTCAAGAGATCTTCTTGCCTCAGCTTCCCAAGTAGCTGGGACTAAAAGCACTGAATTATACACTTTATCTTGGTTTATTTGAGACAGAGTTTTACTATATCACCCTTGGTAGAGTGCTATGGCATCACAGCTCATGGCATTCTCAAACTCTTGGCCTTAAGCGATTCTTTTATTTTTTTTTTTAATGTAGTTTTTGGCTGGGACTGGGTTTGAAAACGCCACCTCCGGTGTATGGGGCTGGTGCCCTACTCCTTTGAGCCATAGGCACTGCCCTTAAGCGATTCTCTTGCCTCAGCCTCCCAAGTAGCTGGGACCACAGGTGCCCGCCACAACTCCCCAATTTTTTTTTTTTTTTTTTTTTTTTTGAGACAGAGCCTCAAGCTGTCACCCTGGGTAAAGTGCCATGGTGTCATAGCTCACAGCAACCTCCAACTCCTGGGCTTAAGCAATTATCTTACCTCAGCCTCCCAAGTAGCTGGGACGTACCTGCCACAACACTTGGCTATTTTTTGGTTGTGGTTGTCATTGTTGTTTGGCAGGCCTGGGCTGGATTTGAACCCACCAGCTCTGGTGTATGTGGCTGGCGCCGTGGCCGCTTGAGCTATAGGTGCCGAGCCTTGAGAGTTTCTTTGTACGTGTTGGCTCCTGCAATACTCTCTTCCTGCCAAGAGGTGACCATTGTCCTGGATTTCGTGGTTATCACATCATGCATATTTGCTTTTACTGCAATTAATGTACTGTATTTACAAGCCATATTCTAGAGTTTTATTTTACCAACTCTTTATTTTAGAGTTGATCTTTAACTCTACAAGCTGTACATATCCTTTGATACTTGTTTTTGTTTTTTTGCTCACCCTTATTTTGGGAATTTTTTTCATGTTGGTACACCTAGATTATTTTTGAACTGCTGTATGGTATTTCATAGGATGAAAGCACCACAATTTATTTATTCTCCCACTGAAGTATTTTTAGGTCAGTTGTTTTCATGTCTTGGTGACTACAAATGCCACTTCAGTAAACATTTTGTGCTTGATGGTTTGTGTACATGCATGAAGGTTTCCCTAGGGGATTTGCCTAGGATGCAGTTGATATAGGGTTCCCCCATTCAGGGCTGGACAAGGGCTTCCGTTTTTTCTAAAATTTTTTCTCCAAAATTGTACTCTTTGGATACAAGCAAGACAGGAGAAAAGCAGTTTTGCTAGTATTTTCTGTAAGCTGGCCTCTTCTGCAGTGAACTCCCAGCTGCTACATTTGCCTGGAGCTAGTAATACACCCATACGCTAATTAACATTGAAAAAGTGTCTTCTGGGGTGGCGCCTGTGGCTCAGAGGAATAGACCACCGGCCCCACAAGCCGGAGGTGGCAGGTTCAAACCCAGCCCTGGCCAAAAACTGCAAAAAAATAAAAAAAAAGAAGAAGAAAGCAAAAGTGTCTTCTGTTTGCCAAGTCCAGGCCAAATGTAATTCTCAAGACTTCTCTATTTACAAAACAGTATATAACCCCCTAGACCAAAGACTGGGGACTTTCCACACGGGGTCTGCCTGAGGCTCTGGTGCCTTTTATTCCTTCTGTGTTTCTTTCTATCTAATAAACCCTATCTTTTTTTTTTTTTTTTTTTTTGTTTGTTTTGTTTTAGAGACAGAGTCTCACTTTATCACCCTTGGTAGACTGCCATGGCTTCACAGCTCACAGCAACCTCCAACTCCTGGGTTTAGGTGATTCTCTTGCCTCAGCCTCCTGAGTAGCTGGGACTACAGGCGCCCACCACAACGCCCAGCTAATAAACCCTGTCTTATCACTGATCTGTGTGGTCCGTGGATTTACTGCAGAAAGAAATTCTGTCAACACAGTTGGAGGGCTATAAGGAAGAGCATCTTTAAATTTAATAGATATTTCCACATTTTCTCCAAAATGATAACCATTGCTCCTCCTAACAGCAGCAAATAAGAATTCCAGGAGGCCCTCATCCTTGCCATCCCAAAGGGTAGACAACTAATTGTGGTTTTATTTTGCATTTCCTTGGTGACCTGTGTGGTTGAGTGGTTGAGTGGTTTTTCAATGTTTACTGCCAGTTGGGTTTCTTTCTTTTCTCTGAATTGCCTTTTTATATCACTATCTATTGCCACTGGATGGTTTGTTTATTTCCTATAGACAATTTTTTTCTTTTTTGAGACAAAGTCTCACTTTGTCACCCTCGGTAGAGTGGTATGGCGTCACAGCTCACAGCAACCTCAAATTCTTGGGCTTCACCGATTCTCTTGCCTCAGCCTCCCAACTAGCTGGGACTACAGGCGCCTGTCACAATGCCTGGCTATTTTTATTTTTTTTATTTTTTGACACAGTCTCACTCTGTCACCCTTGGCATCATGGCTCACAGCAACATCAAACTCTTGGGGTTGAGTAATACCCTTGCCTCAGCCTCTCAAGTAGCTGGGACTATGGGCATGTGCCACTATGCCTAGCTAGTTTTTCTTTTTCTTTTTCTCTTTTCTTTTCTTTTCTCTTTTCTTTTCTTTTCTTTTCTTTTCTTTTCTTTTCTTTTCTTTTCTTTTCTTTTCTTTTCTTTTCTTTTCTCTCTCTCTTTCTTTCTTTCTTTCTTCTTTTTTTTTGAGATAGAGTCTCACTATGTCACTCTTGGTAGAGTGCTATGGCATCACAGCTCACAGCAATCTCAAACTCTTGGCCTTAAATGATTCTCTTGTCTCAGCCTCCCATTAGCTGGGACTACAGCGCCTGCCACAGTGCCCAGCTATTTTTTTGTTGTAGTTGTCACTGTTTTAGCTGGCCAGGTTCGAAACTGCCAGCCTTGGTGTATGTGGCCAGCGCCAAACCTAGTTTTTCTATTTTTAGTAGAGATGGGGGTCTTGCTCTTGCTCAGGCTGGTCTCAAACTCCTGAGCTCAAGGTATCTACCTGCCTTGACCTCCCAGAGTGCTAGGATTATAGGCGTTAGCCACTGTGTCTGGCCTTAACGAGATTTTCTTATGTAGATTCTCTTGAATTTTTCTAGGTAAACATTCATATCTTCAAATAATAACTATTTGCTTTTCCCTTTTTAAGCCATGTATCTTGTAAATCCTCATCTTCCCTCCTACTGTGCTGGCCTGGGCATTTTGTTCAAAGTTGACCAGCAATGAGGATATTGGCACCCTTGTCTTGTTCTGTTTTTAAAGGGAAGTGTGCTAAAAATATTACCCTTTTAGCATAAATGTGAAGTGTGCTTTGTTTCTCAGGCCCCTGACACTACTTTCATTTTGTAGGTTGCTAAGGTATTTTTATTTGTTTTCCATAAAGGGGTATAGTTGACTTTGGCAAAACTGAAAAGATTTCTATTTTTCAGTTTTTTTTAATTCAATCATTTTTCCTTTATAAACTTTAAGTTTATATAATTAAGTACACGTTGATCTATAATTATATCTTCCTAGTACACTGATCACCTTTTTATCCTCTCTATTGACAATGATGACTGACAGTAATAAAATAAACTTTTCCTTTCTTTTTCTTTCAGTCTTTGTGCCTTTATATTTTAGGTCTGTCTCTTGAACACTGCTGGATTGTGCATCTTTTTAACAAAATCCAATTTGATTATATGTCTTTTTCTGGTTGATTATTGATCAGTTTGGGTTTTTTTTCTAGACAGTCTCAAGCTGTCACCCTCAGTAGAGTGCTGTGATGTCAGCGCTCACAGCAACCTCAAACTCTTGGGCTTAAGCGGTTCTCTTGCCTCAGCCTCCCAAGTAGCTGGGACCACAGGCATCGGCCACAATGCCTGACTATTTTTTGGTTGCAAATGTCATTGTTGTTTAGCAGGCCGGGGCAGGGCTTGAACCCGCCAGCCTTGCTGAATGTGGCTGGCACCCTACTCACTGAGTTACGAGTGTCCAGCCAGTTTGGATTGTTTTGTACTGTCTTATTTTACACTGTTTTCCCTGCTTTTTCTATTTTTCTCCTAGGCCAGACTACTTTTATTTCTTGTTTTTGCTTTCTTTTATTTATTGTTTTGGTCAAAAATCCTACATTCAATTTTACTCTTTTAGTACCCCTCCCTCAAAATTGTGCTGTGCAGACTAGCTTTAGCAAGTCTGAAGTCAAGATTATTTTTTTCTTTCTTCTGAGTAACATGAGGGCTTTATTACAGTTTCCCATCTTACTATTTTTGCTGTCTGGTATTCTGGTTCCAATTTATTTTTTTAACTGTCCAATTTACCATTGTTTCATATAATCACTGCCTACTAATTTTCCACCCCCCTGCATATTTACCAACTTCTGTTTACCTTTTCTTCTGGCATCCTCTTTCGTGGTTTAACCTCCTTCTTCCTTGAAGTACCTTCTTTAGTAGTTCTTTCAGAAAGGGCTGTGAATGTTAAACCCACTGTTTATTTTTCTGAAAAACAAACAGCAAAAAAAGTCTACATTCTCCTAATTCTGAACAATGCTTTAACTAGGTAGACCACATAACACAGTTCCTGCCTCGCAGTCCTCTGACCTTGCCCTTACAATTTCGTGTGTTTCTTCTAGATTACTAGCCTCCATGTCCAAGGGCCAGACGTGTTGAGGAGTTAATGCCCTCGGGGCAGCCTGACACTGACTGCCTGTTAGCAGTAGGTGCGGGAACACCCCTGCTCTCTGGCTCAGAGTGGGAGAATTGGGGGGCCTGTGCATGTTCCCCCAGACTTTGCTCACAGGATTAAGCTTCATTTGCCCACTTGGTGCTGGCTTAATAAACATTTTTCACTGGCTTGTTTCTCTACCCCATATCACGTTCCTACTTCCCTGCCAATGTTTCCTGCCCTCCCAAATAAATTATCTGCACTAATGCACTGAGGGTCAACTTCTGGGACTTTCAAACTAAAAATGGGCATGTAGGATTTTGCACAGACAGACATTTTCTCTCAGCACTTCTCTTTGGATCTTCTAATTCCATCACGTTTCTTGACACTTCTCTCTTGTTTTTCTCTCCATTTCTTTGAGTAATTTCCTCAGACTTATTATCTAGCAAATTTTTCTCTGGACATACCTGGTGTTTTCATTTACACCTTCAAATAATTTACTATGTATTTTCTTTTTTCTGTTTTTTTTTTTTTTTTTTTTTTTTTCTTTTTTTTTTGAGATGGATTCTTAAGTTGTTGTCCTGGGTAGAGTGCTGTGGTATCACAGTTCACAGCAACCTCAAACTCTTCGGCTTAAGTGATCTCTTGCCTCACTTTTTTTTCTATTTTTAGTAGAGACAGGGTCTTGCTTTTGCTCAGGTTGGTCTTAAACTCGTGAGTTCAAGCTATCCACCTGCCTTGACTTCCCAGAGTGCTAGGAGGTTGCCCAGCCTTTACTATGTATTTTCATTTCTGAAAGTTCTTTTTCAGGCTAGACACGGTGGCTTGTGCCTATAATCGTTAACACTCTGGGATGCTGAGGAGGGTGGATTGCCTGAGCTCAGAAGTTTGAAACCAGCCTGAGCAAAATCGAGACCATGTCTCTGGAAATGGCCGAGTATGGTGGTGGGTACCTATAGTCCCAGCTACTCGGGAGGTTGAGGCAAGAGGATCACTTGTGTCCTAAGAGTTTGGGGTTGCTATGAGCTATGATGCCACAGCACTCTACCAAGGGCAACAAACTGAGACTGTGTCTTAAAAAAGTTTTTTTCAATTCTTTTCTCATTATGTCTTTTTTTTTTTTTTTTTGAGACAGACCTCAAGCTGTTGCCCTGGGTAGAGTGCTGTGGCATCACAGCTCACAGCAACCTCCAACTCCTGGGCTCAAGCGATTCTCCTGCCTCTGCCTCCCGAGTAGCTGGGACTGCAGACGCCTGCCTCAACACCTGGCTATTTTTGGGTTGTAGTTGTCATTGTTGTTTGGTGGGCCCAGGCTGGATTCAAACCTATCAGCTCTGGTGCATGTGGCTGGTGCCCTAGCCGCTTGAGTTACAGGCACCAAGCCATCATTATGTCTTTTTAAAAAATGTTTTCATCTCCTACTTTTTAGTCTATTATAATTTGCAATATTCTTTTCTTTTTTTCATTGTGGTCTAATCATTTTATTATTTGAAGTTCTTAGGGGTCTAATCCTGCTTTTGGTTGTGACTTCTTATTCTTGCAATGGTAGATTGTTTTTTCAAGTGCTTTAAAATGTGAAATTTTTAATTCATCCTCAAGAAAGCTTTATTTGTGAGTTTCATATGTGACCTGAGAAGAAGATCACATATAACGTTTTTGGTAGATTTGTGCTTGTTTCTGCCAGGAATCTCAGGTACTGAGACAACTAGCTTGGGAGTTCTTGCACTATGTTGTAATGTGAATTTGAATCTCAAACTTGCATGAGTGCAGGGCTACCAATTCTAAAGAAAGACTTAATTTTCCCATCTCTAAAATCGATGGAGATAGACAAGCTACTTTGTCTTCTATGTTGGTGGATGGATGTTTCTCCTGGTCCAGCCCTTGGAAGATGTTCCCCCTCATGGCTTCGGCTTTCTGCAGGGGTCCCAGTTCTAGTTCTCTCCTAGGTCAGGGCCAAGCCTCCTTTCCTGTCCATGCAACGTTCAGCCTCTAGCCTAGAGGGTGCCCAGGTTGGCCGAGCCCCACAGGCCTGTGCCGCTTAGTGCTGGTTTAGGTTCTTCTTCCTCCCCGCTGACCTTGGAGATATTCCAAAGCTCAGCTATGTCTCTAAAGAACATTTGCTGTATTTAACACCGAATTTCAAGGGAAGGTTTTCAGGTTATTGAATTTTTTAAAAGAGAAGAAAATGGGAACTGTTCAGTGCCTTTCCTGCTAATTCTGCCTTGTACTGTTTTTCTTCCTTGGGAGTGTTCATCTTCCTCTCCTGGGGTGGTACAGGGAGTGGTGGGTGTGAGGCATATGGGAAGGGCAGAGTTTGGGGACATTGTGGTTTCTCAGAGTCTTAGAGCAGGTGGTGTCATGGAGAAGGGATGAGGTGGGCTTCCATTCCTCAACCCTGCTTAAGCTACTCGTCTTAACACCTGGAGTCCCACCAGGAGACGGTCACTTCCCCTGCCCCTGCCTATTTCTTCAGCTACTTCTTTTGGCGGGAATTAGTTTAGCAGATAATGTTGAGAATTAGGCTTTTTGGAATGGGAAGTTGGGAAGAAGGAATGGGATGTGTGTGCGCCTAAGTTCAGGGGAGGAGTTAGGTAAGCAGAAATGGGGTGGAAGAGTCTTTGAAATTTAGAATTATTGGAATCTAATCATAACAGAAGTATTAGAACCAAACGGCTGCCCCCTCATCATTTTATAAAGGCCCAGATGTGTGGCTGGGACCTTCATCTTTAACCTGTCCATTAAACTGTGGCCAGGACCCAAACTGATTGTTTTTGTTTGTTTGTTTTTTGTTTTTGTTTTTGGCCAGGGTGGGATTTGAACCCACCACCTCTGCCCTTCCTACATGCCTCACATCCACCACTCCCTGTACCACCCCAGGAGAGGAAGATGAACACTCCTAAGAGTGAGAAAAAAATGGAAAAAAACCTTTTTGGGGGACATATGGGGCCAGCACCCTACTCCTTTGAGCCATAGGTACTGCCCCAAACTGATTGTTTTCGTCAGAGGCCAGCACCAGATCGTTCCTACCTAGGGTGGATAGGAAGTGTTAGTGCTCTCCTTCCTCCAAATGTGGCAGCTAAATTGGCTCAGGTTGAGGTGTTTTTCCTAAAGTCCCTGGAGTCCAGCCCTGGGAGCCAGAGGAAGCTCTGTTGATTTAGGCTGATCCTTCCGTAGCCGGGATCAGCCTACCCTGGGACAGATGGCATTTCTGGTCATCCTCTCTGTGTGTGAGGCACTCAGGGAGGACCAGGGACAAATGTGGGGACACAGGAGAGTGAGGGTGTTTGGGGAGGGCAAGGCCATTCATTAAAGCAGCTGCCAGGAGGTCTCCCTCCAAACTGTTCAAAGCCTTATCAGCTTGGAGGTATTCCTAATACTATTTCCTTTCATTGTTTCCTTTTGGTAATTATGGTAGGCCAATGGCAGCTCACAGCTATTGTGGTGAGGAAGGGGGGAGGTTGGTGGACGTCACAACTTGGGCTTTATCTCCTTCAGCCGTGGGGCCTCCCCAGCCCCTGTGCTACGGACCAGCAGGACGGTCCGGAGCTGTAGCAGGCCTGAGTCAGCCTCGGCAGGTGCTGGGAGCATGGCCTAGGTGTCGCCACATGCACCATCGTGTAGCTGCTGAGTTTCCCAAGGGACCCTGGAGACACCTACAGCCCCCATTTGCAGAGGAAGGTACAGTGTTTCGGGAGGAGAGCTGGTTCACTTGTGGGAGGAAGAGGCAGGACTGATCCCTACCCTTGGGAGCTGGACCAGAAGGGCTTTGTTTGGAGGACAACTCAATTCAGCAGGGACAATTCTAATGTCCCTTCTCCCACTTGCCTCTGGGGGTCCTGTGGCTACTTTTCTTTGAGCAGGGGGTTTTACTGCATGGTAGTACTTCACGTGAAGGAAGTAGAATGAGCTTCGCCCTCACCTCTGGGAAACTTCTGTGAGCAAGCAGCGCACCTGTGTGTTGGAAGTGGGAGAGGGGCACCTGCTCTGAGACCAAGACTTGGCCATATCTGATATCACAGCATTCCTTCCACAGATACATAATAAATTGTGCATATCTCTCCTTTGTTTGGTTGGATGGGGCATTAGGTAGGAAAGGAATCATCCCCAGTGAATCTCAGATGACAGATTAAGCACTTCATTTAACAAGATTTTTAAGAGGAGAAGAGCTATGGCAGGGGTACTGAGGGGCTCGGGGTGTGCTCTGCCAGCCACGAGCAACTGTTCTTCTCTGGTGGGGAGGCTTGCAGTGGGGGAACTTGCCTGGGCTCCAGGATATGCGACTCCTGTCCATTTATCAGATCAACTCAGCAAACATTTACTGAGCATCTCCTGGGTGCTGAGCACTGTGCCAGGCAGGGGCTGGGGACAGAAATGAGGGAGACACCCTGATCTGGAAGGTACAGGCAAGGGGACCAACAAACAAATAGTCAATTGGGGGTTCCCGAGCATCCTCTAAGCTTGGGTGCTTCTGTGCAGACACAAGTGAAATACAGTTTCTTCTCAACTGTTGGTGCCAGGCATGGAAGGATGAGAAGGCAGGAAGGAGTGGCTGCTGCAGGAGGGCAGGGATGGGAGAGGAGCAGCAGGGGAGGCAGGGCTTTCCCCTCTGAGCTGGCCCTGGGCTTCTGGAGGCAGGTGCCCAATTGCCAACTCATGGCAATTATTACTCTTGGGCCTGGCACTGACCAGGGGCTTTTCTGGGGGATCAGAAGCCCATGTTCAAAGGGGAGATGGGGGCCAATGATGACCAGTCTTTTCTCCTGCTTTAGAAGCATGTTTTTCCCCACTTCACACACTGATAGGAGCACATACTAGCAGCCATCTATCTGGGCAGCAATAACCAGCTCATTTCTCTTGCTTCTCTGCAGATGATTCCTGCCAGACTTGTGGGGGTGCTGCTTGCCCTGGCCCTCACTTTGCCAGGTAGGTACTAAAAGGCTTCCATTCCTTACTCCCACCCCAGGGCCATTCAGAGTAACCCCCTTCCAGGAATGAGCAGGTGTGTCTGGAGCTCACCTGTGTGCCCATCCCCATGGGAGGCTCATGCCAGTTGCCTTTTGTGAAGGTTCTGCAGAGGCCCCTGGCCCTACCTTGTGTTCCTCAGAGACAGCATGCCTGCAAAAGTCTTTTACTGGGAAATAGATGAAGAACTGTCCTATGTGATGGAGCACAGGTGGGGAAGAAGGAAGCCAAGACTTGGATAGATGATTAGTTTTAGGAGGGATTGTAGAGGTCATCTTGTAGAACCTCCCGTGGTACAAATGAAGAGACTAAGGATCAAAGAGGAGAAAAGACTACTCCAAAGTTTCAAGATCAGATCTCAAGTTCTCCCAGGTCCCAGCCCACTTTCTGCTGTACTGCCTTCCTTCCCTTGCTGAGATTCTGAGTCTGTGAATGACAGAAGGAGTCTTCTGACCTTGAATTGTCTCCAATTAGACCCCTCAGGTTAGCAGCATTCAGCCTGCTATCCATAGGTTAGTCTGCGAAGAAATGTATATTTGTCACACTCTGCATCTTTCTATCAGGTGGGCCTGTGCCAGGGGACCCAGGACACTTAGAGGTTTACCTCTATGATTCCCCACCTGACAACACACACACACACACACACACACACACACACACACACACACGCATGAGCACACTGAGTGAGGAAGTTAACACATGACCCTGGAGGAGTTAATACTTCATGGATTTTATACAGCAGGCACACAGTCTGATCTGTGGAAATTTAATCTTCTCAAGATATACTATCGGATTTACATACAAAGATCTTCACTGCAATCTACTGATAATATTAAAAAATTTGGGGCAGGCACGGTTGCTCACACCTGTAGTCCAAACACTTTGGAAGGCCAAGCCAGGAGGATTGCTTGAGCCAGAAGTTTGAAAACAGCCTGGATGACCTATCAAGACCCCTTCTGTATAGATTTTTTTTTCCTTTTTTTTTTGTAGAGACAGAGTCTCATTTTATTGCCTTCTGTGGAGTGCTGTGGCATCACAAAGCTCATAGCAACCTAAAACTCCTGGGCTCAGGTGATTCTCTTGCCTCAGCCTCCTGAGTAGCTGGGACTATAGGCGCCTGGCTACTTTTTTGTTGCAGTTTGGCTGGGGCCGGGTTTGAACCTTCCGACATTGGTATATGTGGCGGGCACCCTACCCACTGAACCACAGGCGCCACCCAATTTATTTATTTATTTTTTAGACAGAGTCTCACTAGGTCGCCCTTGGTAGAGAAACCTCAGAATTGTTGGGCTTAAGTGATTCTCTTGCCTCAGCCTCCCAAGTAGCTGGGACTACAAGTGCTTGCCCCAACGCCCAGCTAATTTTTTGTTGCAGTTGTCATTGTTGTGTAGCTGGCCAAGGCCGGGTTTGAATCTGCCAAATTTGGTGTATGTGGCTGGTGCTGTAACCACTGTGCTATGGGCGCCGAGCCATAATTTTTTTTTGCAGTTTTTGGCTGGGGCTGGGTTTGAACCCACCACCTCCAGCATATGGCACCAGCACCCTACTTCTTTGAGCCACAAGTGTCGCCCACCATAAAAAAATTTTAAAGAAGTTAGCCAGGAATGGTAATGCACACCTGTAGTTTTAGCTACTTGGGAGCCTGAGGCATAAAGATTGCTTGAGCCCAGGAGTTTAGGCTACAGAGAGCTATGATGGTGCCACTGCACTCCAGAACTGGCAACAGAGTGAGGCCATATCTCAAAACAAAACAAAACAAACAAAAAAACTTGGAAAAATGCTAAGAACTTAACAATAGGGTGTTATAGTATATATATTTAGATGTACAATATGATGTGGCAACTAAAAATCATGTATTGTAAATAATCTCCAATGGCATGATGAAGTCTTTATAATGTGCTGATAAATAAACAGATTATAAATAGTTTACATAGTATGGTCACCAATTTTTAAAAAATCCGCACTGTCCATATGCTGTAAAACATTTAAATATTAACTCGAGTTATCACTGGGTACTAGGTTACAGAAGATCTTGCAACTTTGCATATTTTCCAAGTTTTTATGACCATGATTATATTTCAAAACTTGTAGATTTTCAAAAAAAACTGGTCTTTCATTATTGATGAGAGTTCTGGGTCCTATTTGGGGGCTGAAAGCAACAGCTTTAGTCTTATTTAGGATCTCAAATACCTTCCCACAGCCCAACTTCTATCAGTGGCAACCTTATTTCTTCAAGGCCAAAGAAGTTTGGGCAGGTGGTTTCAGTGGTGCTCACCTTTCCTCCAGGGACGCTTTGTGTGCAAGGGAGTCACAAGTCCTCGTCAGTGGCCCGATGCAGCCTCTTTGGAGATGACTTCATCAACACCTTTGACGGAAGCATATACAGCTTTGCAGGACACTGCAGTTACCTCCTGGCAGGGGACTGTGAAAAACATTCCTTCTCACTTCTTGGTGAGTCCTGGGCACTGCGTGGGGGGAATTCAGACAGGGGGCTGGCTGAGCTCAATCTAGCGTGTGTGGAAGGATTCCTCATCTCAGGTCAGTGCCTGAGCTCCAACACTGCTGCTAAGAACACAGAAGGGAGCAGCCCTTGGCTTCCCTTGGCTTCTCTTGGGACTCTCCCCACTGGAGCCTGGTGGGATGCAGACAGTCCCCATGCTTTTCCACTGGTTGTATACATAGCTCTGGGTCCAAGCAATGCTCTTGGAGCTCAAAAGCACGAAGAGAAACAAACTACATCATTCTGTAGACTACGTAAGCTTCTGGCCAAAAGAAAGACTCATCGTTGTTTTATTGGTGGCTGGCAAACATCTTCAGAATATTGCTTATGTTGGGCCCCTCATGTGCTCCTGCAAAAGTACAGGTACCTGTGTTGTTTCAGCAGCCCCACAGCAGCTCTGGGATGTAGGTAGGGTCACCACTCTTTTAAAGATGATGAACCAAGACCTGCCCTAGCCTTTAGTGCAGCATTAGTGGCAGGAGATTGTATAATCCTTCCAAGGCCTGGCAGATGACAAAAGGAGGAGCTGGGTTTTGATCTCAGCCTCTCAGGTTGGAGGAACCTTCTCTGTACTAAGGGCAGAGGGCACTTGCCAAGGCTGGGAGAGGGGCTGGAAGTGGTGATGGGAAATTATGTTTTGGTGACCTCTGCACCCTATGAATTTGCCAGATGAGTGTAATGTGGGGATGCTACAAAACCTAGTGAAGGTGGGGGTCTCAGCGTTGGGGAGTGGAGAGAGAGACTGAACAGACTCACACCGTTAAAGACGTTTTCGTGACACTTGTTAAAGCCAGTAAGGAAGACTTTATTCCAGAGGGACTGCTGTAGTGAGAGTTTTGTGGTAGGAGATGGGAGAGAGGACTCAACTCTGAACACAGCAAGGAAGTTGGGGATTTAGGCCCAAGGAGTAGGGTGGGGGTTGGTGATGGGAAATTACTAAGAGGAAATCTTGGGGGTAAGGGGAAAGAATCATTGACAGGATTCTTGCTGAAGGCAGGCCAGAGTGAGTGGATATTGAGGGTGGGTGGTCTTTACTAAACTGACCCAGTGGGATTCTTGCTAAAACTGAACTAAACAGGTCAAGGCCAGAGCCCAAGGTCAGGAGAAGGTGCATAGCAGACTGACTCAGTTGAGTGAAACAGGGCGTCTTTGGCCACATCCAGACACTTATGGAGACCAGGCTGCAAGGCTCCGGGGCTGTCACTCCATCAGCCAACAGGATGGGCACATTGCGCCCTGTCCAGCACTGGGCTTGGCTGGGTGGGAGCTCAGCAAGCTGACAGTTGGCCACAGCTTCCCTGGCTTCTTGGCCTCTCCCCCAGGCTGTCTTTGCCACCTGCTTGGACTCTGCTGGGAAACCTCTAGCACGGTGACTTCTGGGTGCTGCCGTTGCTCCCACCCTTCTGTGAACTTTGCAAGGGAGCTATGTCTAGCTCATTTTAGTTTCCTAGCGTTTAGTTCACTGGGGTCTCTGTCAACCCTGAATGGGGCCAGGAATCTCTGAAGCAGGGTGATCTCTTTGTTGTCCTGAAGAAGATACATACAGGGGCAGTGGCGGAGCCCCAGTGTGAGGAGCCTGGGGTGAGGGGGTTGTGGCTGGGCAGAGAGGACAGGGGAGGGTGCTCCACACAGTGGGGACGGCATGAGCAAGGGGAGGAGGCTGGGTGGCGAGTGTGCTCCCAGCAGAGATTAAGTGGGGACATCAGTGGGGCTGGAGCAGTGGTCCCCAAGCCCCAGCCTGCATCAGGATGTCTGGAGGCCCCACTCCCAGAGTTCTGACTCAGTAGATCTGGAAGGGGGCCTGAAGTGTTCATTTCTAAAAATTTCCTAGCTGCTGCTGCTCTTAGACTAGAGACCAAACTTTGAGAAGCCAGGACTTGAGCATAGTGGGAGGGGAGGCTGCAGGCTAGGGGCTTGGGGTCTGGGAGGGAGTCTGTTTCCATCCTGCAGGGTCTGAGGGGCTAGAGCAGAGAAGGGTCCAGAGGGAACTGGTGCTTTGCCAAGATGGTCCTGACAAGGAGAGAGGCGGAGGTAGGGTAGGGTGGCCTTGGCCATAGTAACCAAGAGGGAGATGAAAAGGGCCAGAAACACCCCAGGGCACTGATGGGGCTCCCACCTAGCAGCTGGGGAGGAACTGAGAGAGCAGCTGGAGGGAACCTTCCTCTCCCAGTGAAGTTGCAGGCCCTGGCCCTCCTGCCTTGGGTGGCTCCAGTGTGTAATTTAAATGAGTTTCTCCATTTAAAACTCATGGGCGATGCAGGTGCTGTGCTTCAGATGGCTCTGGGGTGTCAGTGAGGCTGGAGGGTTAGAAGTGGCAGGAGGAAGATTAGGAAAGAGGAAAGCATGACACCCCTGCTTTATGACTGGGCTTCAGGAGAGGTTTCAGGGAGCGGCCTATGGGGGCACTCTGGTGCCCTGGAGGGCTGCTGTCTTGACTCCATGGTCTGCTTTAGTGCAGCTCTGCTGTGGACTCCCTACCCTGGAGTCAGATGTGTGAATCATAATGTTATCTTGGTCCCAGGCAGAGTCTGTGTACTAGGCTTGGGGAGCCAAGCCAGTATCTTGGAAAAGTCCCTTCCCTCTAATAAGCCCACTTCCCGATCCCTGTCTGTTTCCGGATGACCCTCACAGTCAGGGCGGTGCAGGCCATGCTCCTCCCTGTGGGCTGTCACTGCCGCCTCTTCCAGGAAGCCCTTGGCCATTCGTGTCCAGCACTGGGCACATCCACCTGTGCTCACTGGTCGGTTTCCATCCCATGAGACTTGTGGCTCTGGCCCCAGCAGGGAGCGGCAGCGTGGAAAGAGCTGCAGTTGGAGTCAGAACACCTGTGTGCTCAGCTGCGTTCCCTCTGTCCGGGCATCCTCAGGGCACTTGCATAGTCTTAGCTTCCATTTTCTCATCTTGAAAATGGGGATACTGTGAGGATCCAGTGAGACAAGGTATCTGAAGTGTGGTGTGTTACCCAAAGCTGAGTTTTTGAGAGTAGCCGACGTAACACAGGATGTTACTTGTCAGCTGGACGTGTACTTTGCAGAGACCAGGGGCTGTCAGTGGCCGGGGAGGAATTCGGAGGGCTGTGGAAGTACTCTGTACCTCAAAATGTCTCAGCGACAGGCCTCTCTGGTTCATTATTTTTTTCTTATAAATAATTTACTCTTCCTAAGTGTCAATTTTCCTGGAAGTTGTTGGCCTAAAACAAGCTATGGTTCAAACATACTTTAATTTAGAATGACTTCACTTCCACCAAACACTAAATCATAGGGGATAGGGGACTACTTTTCCTATTGGTGGTGGTGGTGGGGTGTATGGGAGGAGAGGAATGATTTGCAGGAAGTGGGCTCCCTGGTGCTTCAGGGGAGCCAGGGTGCAGGGGCTGAGCCCAGACCTTGGACCTGCACTTCAGTGTACATGCCGAATGACACCTCTCTTCCATTGTTCTCTGATGGCATCCTGTTTCCTTAACCCTAAATTGTGAATTCACATTCCTGTCTGAGTGTCTGTGGACGTTGTTCACATCCTGGGTAAGTGTTTATGTCGGTGCTTGAAGGATCACCTGGCGCATGGGGGAGACTGTTTCCCTTGACCCTGGGTCAGGCAGGCTCCAGGGTCCAAGCCAAAGGCTGCCTGTCTCCTTTGTCAGTTCAGGGGCCAGAGAGGGACTGCCGAGATGCTGGCCACTACTCCTTATTAGGGACTGCACTTCCTAAGCCACAGCTGCAGGGTTGTGCACTCAAACCAGACAAGCAAGAGGCATAAACAGTCAACAGTCTGCTGAGTCACTTCCACAGCCAAGGCTTTGTTTCCGTCAGTAAATGGTGGTGTCAGACCAGATCCCTGTTCCTCAGAGTTTGGATTGAGCACCTCCAGCATCAAAGCACAGGCGTGAGGGTGGAGTGTTCCTTTGAAATGCACCTTTGGGAGTTTGGCACTAAAGCCGGGGAAGTGCCCATGTCTGATTCTGGTTCAGCTAACTCTGCTTCTCAGGGTCCCAGGATACCTCTCAGTCCAACAAGCGGGACAGGAGCTAAGTCCCTCACTCAGTGCCTCAATTATTGAGCTCAACAGCCCAGAGGGAGCCTTGGGAAGAAGAGCTTTGCTGGTTTGTCTTGTCCCTTGGGGGTGATACCCAGTCCCTCTATCTAACAGTCATAGGAAGAGCTAACCTGGAGGTCTAGGGGGTGTGGGAGTTTCTAATGGCTCATTTTCCTAACGACTGTGCATTATCTGATCCCCCTGACTTCTGTCTGCAGTGAGAGAACAAAGCAAATAAAATATAGGGCCAGTTTAGAGTTCTCCCTTGTATTAGGCCTGGATGTAGCTGAATCCAGAGCACGCAGATGCTCTCTTAGGCAGCTTGTGCTGCAAAAGGAGATTTGACTTCGAGTCTGAAAACCCGTGTGTGGGCTCTCCTCCATGTTAACAGTATAAACAGATCGTTCTCAGTTGGCGTGATTTTTCCCCTAGACAATCACCAGGCAATGTCTGGCGACATTGTTGGTTGTCACAACCAGGGAGGTGGGTACTACTGGCACCTAGTGGGTGGAGGCCAAGATGCTGCTAATTATCCCACCATGCATGGGATGGTCCCTACAACAAAGATGTATCCGGCCCTGAATTCAGCAGTGGTCAGGCAGAAAAATCCTGTTGTGAACTTAGGCCTCAGTTTCGCTGTCTGTAAAGGGAGTCAGTCTAGATCAGTGTTTTACAAATGGAGTCACAAGTTATGGTCCTAAAATTATTTAATGGTTGGGACTAACATTTAAAAAACTAGAGTAAGAAAGAAAACATTAGAAATTATCAGAGAGCATGGCACGTGGTCAGGGAAATACCATGTGAATGTGTGTGAGTGTGTGCTGGGTCATGAAATAAATTGTGTTTTTATTATATTTTTTGAACAAACGAGTTTAAGAACCACTTGTTCAGATGATTTCCAAGATCCTTCCTGCTACCACAGCATGTTTTTCTGAATTATAGGCTTTTCCAGGTCACACTTTCAACCCCCCACACGCCACGCTCTCACCTCAGGTGCTCACTGCTTTTCAAGGCCCCTTGGCTGTCTAGGGCCAGAATTCCACAGGCTCCGCGCACAGTCCAGTCCTCTTTGAAGATCTGAAGGCCAGCCTCAGCCCTGCCCCTAGACTGCTGCTTCTGGTTTGTCCCTGGGTGGGTGTATTGGGGCTGGTCATTATATCTAGACCAATGTTTTTCAACCTTTTTTATCTTATGGCACATTTGAACCTATAATTAAACTTCCACAGCACATTTAAATTGTGTTGATCAAAAAGAAGAGTAAAAAAATATATTTACTGCACTTTGAACTTTTTTTGAAAATAATTTAATTAGTGATCTTTAAAAATTTCTATGGCATACCTGTTGAAAATCATTGACTTAGACCATTAGGAGACCCAATTTCTACAGCAGGTGAAGACCCTGGGGCAGACAGCCTGCTCCCTGCCTGCAGGTGCCAGCTCACATGGTACTCTGCTCACAGCTGCCTCCTGGTCTGCCTAAAGTTTATCTCTCCTGGGGCCACTCTGAGCAAGCCCTTCAAATACTTAAAGCTGCACCAGCTGGAGCCCGAGCTCTGTCATCACTTCCTAGCTCTGTGGTCACTGGCAAGTTACCCGTAGTGTCCGCCCCCTGGTTGCCTCTCCACCCCCCATATTTCTTGGGTCTTCTTTGACTCTGCTTCTGTGGAATTCTCAGCTTGTTCAGCCTCCCAGGCCCTACTTTTCAATTGTCTGGTGATTGTGACCTCTGGGCTTTTCTGCAGCTCCTGCTCAGCTCTGCCTCCCTTGGAACTGTGACTTGCTTAAGTGATTTTATATCTTTGAAAGCCTCGAACAGCTATAGATCAGTAGCTGTGGGGCTGTGCCTCATCCCAGGCTGTCTGACTGCCTCCAAAGCATTCCCTGCCCATCCTCCAGCTGCAGAGACCCTGGGCAGCTTGTTCCCATCCAGCCTTTCTGAATCCCATGACAAGGAAAGCCTGCAGGAAGGGAAAGTGCACAGGGATTCCTTCCTCGTTTCCAGGAGGCACCTTTGGCTCAGAGGTGACATCCTGGTGGAGTGACCCGTGAAGCAGGTGTAGAACTCCCTGTCCCTCTGCCTTCTGAGACTTGAGTAGAGAAGATTCTACTAACAGGGGGTCAGGCTCAGTGGTCTTAAGGGACACAGAGCTTCAGGCCTCCAGTACAAGGTCCTCTGCTTTGCAGGTCTCAGTACGGAGGTATGGAATGGGCCCTGTCACACAGCTCCATCCGGGCTGGTGCATGGTGTTCTAAATATCAACCCCAGAGGCAGTTAAGGGAGGGACTTGGCCTTGGGCCCGTGGCAGATAACTCGAGGCCTGGAAGGCCCCTGGGAGGGACTACAGATTCATGGTTGTTGCCAGGCTGCCCTATTTTTATTTTTTCAATAATTATGGAAATTTTCACAACACAGAGAAGTTGGAAGAATGTGACATCCATATACCCATCACGCAGAGTCTACCATTACTGATAAATAAATTAAAGTGAAAAATAAATGATACTATTGCTCAATCTCTGTTCTCCAGTTCTGTTTGTTTTTGTTTGGTTGATTTCCTGCTGCCAGAAATTTTGTTTGGACTTCTAAAGATTTGCTTGCTGCAAAAACTGTACTGAGTAAAAAATGTGCGGCAGACAAAGCTCCTTGGCTCAAACCGGACAGAATCCCTTTACCTGGGGGTCGCCTCCGTTTCCTCCCAGCAGTGTTGGTCTGGAGCTCTACAGAGTATGGCTTGTGGACTGTGGGTGGTCTGGAGGCTTTTCTTGGTGGCCCCTGAGCTGCTAATGGCATATCATTTAAGATTCTATTCTTAGAATGGGCTAGTTTGTTTACTGAGACAGTACTCTTTGAAGTCTCACCAGGAACATGTCATTTTCTGGCTCATTCTGGTTTTTGTGTGTGTGTATCAGGTGGTCATGGTTCTCCTGCAGCCTTGGTCTGGCCAAGACTCCTGTGTGTGTGTGTGGGGGGGGGTTCCTCCTCAGGAGGAGTAAGGATTAAGGAGGTCCCTTCCTTACTGGCTCTGCCAATGCCCCAATACCTCAAGTCAATAGACCTTGCCAAGTTTTCTGGCTTTGGTTCTACAGACATCTTTGTCTTCTCTTTTCTGAGGACCTGGAGCCTACATTCTCCCACTTCTCTTAGGAGAGACTCTATTTGCTCATTGTCAAAGCTAACCTTCCTAGCTGGGTCCTATGGCCCACCTTATGCCCCACGGCGCTGTGTTCACATTTGAGCTCTTTGTCTACACTGGCTGGCATCTTCCCTGTCTCCAGCAATTTCTCAGTCTCCAAGGCTCAAGATCAGACTCTATGTTGTCCGTTCTGGTTCCTCCATCTTCCATGGGTGATCCTATCTTTGAATACTGAAGGCCAGCCCAAGGAGCAGTTCTGAGACCAGCTGCAGCTTGGTAAACTTTGGTAATCTGTGAAAATCCTCTCTCCTATGCTTCTTCTTCCACGACAACTGTCATCAGCCTTGCCTCCCTGTTCATCCCTCACAATTGCACAGTTGTCAGAGACCATTTTATCATGCGTTTAGCTACACAGACATTTCCAGTTTCAGTATTGATCATTTATTGTGTTCTTATTAAGTTCCAAGTGCTGTGTTAGATACTTGACCTACTGTCTCTAAACTCTCAAATTCAGTAAACTGAGGTGAGATTCATGGCTGTTCATTTTAAATAAACAGCCCAGGGATTCTGATTTGGGAAATCTGAAGGTGCCATCTAAATCACATTATCCTAGAGTGTCTATTACCCATGACTCACATTGCTGTTTTTGCTTGCTGTGTTATAATTCATTGAAATGCTGCATGCTTATCTTATCTTTATATTTACATTGTAAAACTGTAAACTCCCAGAAGCAAGACATCATGCTTTTACATTTTTCTTTTGTGAAATACAAGAGAATGCACTCAATAAATATTTTTAGATGAATGGAAAAATGAATGAGCGAATGCAATTTTTAGGGACATTTTTCTTGTCCCAAGTCTTTTTGGGGAGTTTTCCACTGAGATAATATTATAGAGATAATGCTTATTAATACACTTATTGACTTTCTTTGGGGTAATAATCACTACTACAGACTTTTGTTTTTTCTTCTAGGGGACTTCCAAAATGGCAAGAGAATGAGCCTCTCTGTGTATCTTGGAGAATTTTTTGATATTCATTTGTTTGCCAATGGTACTGTGATGCAGGGAGACCAAAGGTAAGTCAGGAGCCCTGAATGCCCAAGTTAGAAAGGGCCCTGGGGATCCCTTTGCACAACCCCCTCATTTTTCAGATGAAGAAGCTGGAGTTCAGAGAAAGGAAGTAAATGTGCCCAGAGGAAGCGAGTAGCAGGGCTGGTTGAAAGCCAGGTCTCCCGACTGCTGGGCTGGGCCCTCAGACACTTTGCACCATGGTCTGAATCTTGTAACGTGGGTTGGGGTTGGAAGGTTGGAGAGACATCAGAAAGTGCATGAGAAGCCCACTTCTGAACTCTTCCTTTGCCCTCCAGAGTCTCCATGCCTTATGCCTTCAAAGGGCTGTATCTAGAAACAGAGGCTGGGTACCACAAGCTATCCAGTGAGGCCCATGGCTTTGCAGGCAGGATTGATGGCAATGGCAACTTTGAAGTCCTGCTGTCGAATAGATACTTCAACAAGACTTGTGGGCTGTGCGGCAACTTTAACATCTTCGCTGAAGATGACCTTACGACCCAAGAAGGTTAGATTTTTCTGGGATATCATTTCCCTAAAGTGTGGTCATGATTTTACTTTCCTGCTCACAAAACTTCCTTAATACACCTCCCCTGGCATTTGAGAATCACTATGACCTCATCTCAATTTATCTTGCCAACCTTATCTTTTAACATTCTACCTCGGTGCCTAAACCTCTGGTCAAACCAGATCTTGGGGCTCCTCAAACCTCACTTTGTTCAACATTGAATTCTATAGCGACTTAACTCATGGTAGCTGGCTGGTAAATGTTGGATGGTTTGAGTAGACCTTCCTGAGTGCACTCCCTTAGACTGGTTAAAAAGTGGTCCTCCATGTTGTCCAAAAAGGCCAGGATGTATGTGTGCACGTTGAGTGCTTACTAGCAATAGAAGCTAAGGTGGATAATGTGAAAACCACTACTAATATTTAATCTTTCCTTGGTAATTTCAATTATACATTTAGTTAGTGATGTTCCCTTGCAAAAGTTGAGCATTTATATATAAGTTATCTTTCTTCCTTATAATCCAATTACCCTCTGATTGAGAGGTATGGAGAAATAGTTGATTGTTCCTTTCATTGTACCTTACCATATTGGGAAATAGTAAGATTATTTGTTTTTGTCTTTTCCAGTACTAATTTCTCAAATATTTTATTGTACCAATAGACACATACTATAAATCTACACTCTCAAATATTTTATTGTCCAACAGGTACACACTATAAATGTTCCTCTAAATGCTTCTTTAGCAGTACCATACCAATTTTGATATTTAACATTTTCATTTAGTTCTGCTAATTTCCTAATTTTCATTTGGAGTTCTTTTTTAAACTACATGTGTTTAACATTTCCACATGTTTAGAATTTTTAAGGTTACCTCTTTGTGACTAAATTGATTTCTAAACTAAGTTAAAAATTTTTGTAAACCTGTTTGTGGCCTAGTACATTTTGCATGTGCAGTATGTATATCGCCATTGTTGTAAGTATGCTCAAGAAGAATGTGTTCTCTGAATGGTAAAGGATTCTACAGTTTTTGACTGGGACTGGGTTTGAACCTGCCACCTTTGGTACATGGGGCTGGTGCCCTACTCCTTGAGCCACACGCACCACCCCTTGTACAGGATTCTATATGTTAAGTTTGTTAATTGTGCTATTTAAATCTTCTGTATGTTTTGTCCGTTTCATGTGTCTCATACTAAGAGTTGTGTAAAAATTTTCTATAATGGCTGTGAATTTGTCAATTTCTTCATATAATTCTGTCAAGTTTTGCTTTATATATTTTAGATGCTTTGTTATTAGTTTTTAGAAGTGTTGAATTTTTTAGTGAATTGCTCCTATGACTCTTATCATTTTTAACTAGGCCTTTTACCTTAAAATCTGTCTGATACTCTGCTCGGCACCTATGGCTCAAGCAGCTAAGATGCCAGCCACATACACCTGAGCTGATGGGTTTGAATCCAGCCCGGACCTGCCTAACAACAATGATGGCTGCAACCAAAAAATAGCCGGGCATTGTGGCAGGCACCTATAGTCCCAGCTACTTGGGAGGCAAAGGCAGGAGAATCACTTAAGCCCAGGAGTTGGAGGTTGCTGTGAGCTGTGATGCCATGGCACTCTACCTAGGGTGACAGCTTGAGGCTCTGTCTCAAAAAAAAAAAAAGAAAAAAAAAATCTCTGATACTAATACAGGTACTCTCCCTTTCTTTTGGTTTGTTCTTGCTTAGTATATCTTTTTTCATACTTTCAACCTTTCTGAGTGATTTATTAGATGTGTCTCAGGAAAGCAGCACATAGTTGGATTTTATTATATTTTTTTAAAGTCACATTTAGTGAGGTACAATCTAGATACAGCAAAATTCACACTTTCATATATAGTTCTATGAGTTTTCACAAGAGTACAGTGTCATATAACCGCCACAATCAAACTATCAAACAGTTGAGTCACCCCCAAGTTCTGCATGCCCCTTTGTAGCCAAACTCTCTCTTAGTTCCTAGCCCCTGATCGCCAGTGACTTTTTTCTCTATTTCTACAGTTTTGATTTTTCTAAAATTCATGTAAATGTAATGATACAGTAGAATATTTAGTCTTGTAAGTCTGGCTTCCATTATTTAACATAGCACATGAGAGATTTGTCTGTGTTGTTGCATCTATCAATAATTTGTGCCTATTTATTGCTGAGGAGTAGCGCCACAGTTTGCTTATCCATTCAGCAGTTGAAGGAAACTTTGTTGTTTCCAGTGTCAGGGAAATTATGTATGAATAAGCCCACTATAAACTTTCATGTATCTATTTCTCCCTTTACCCCATTTTATTTTTTATTTTATTATTTTTTTTAATTTATTTTTTTATTATAGATAAAAATATGCTCAAATAGATGTGGCCCAACCCATTACCCTCCCTTCACCCAAACCTCCTACCTCCCTTCCCCTTCCTTGATCCTTTCCTCATAGTCTTGTGGTATAGTTGGGTTATAGCCTTCATGTGAAAGCTATAGTTTAGCTTCATAGTAGGGCTGAGTACATTGGATACTTTTTCTTCAATTCCTGGGATACTTTGCTAAGGAGAATATGTTCCAGCTCCATCCATGTAAACACGAAAGAGGTAAAGTCTCCATCTTTCTTTAAGGATGCATAGTATTCCATGGTATACATGTACCACAATTTGCTAGTCCATTCGTGGGTCGATGGGCACTTGGGCATCTTCCATGACTTAGCAATTATGAATTGGGCTGCAATAAACATTCTGGTACAGATGTCTTTGTTATATTGTGA
>CAUYPK010009547.1:0-41884 GCA_963574355.1 Loris lydekkerianus
GGTGGAATTACACCTGCGGGGCATCTTACAAGGGTATATGTGAAACTTAGTAAATGTGGAATGTAAATGTCTTGGCACGGTAACTGGGAAAATGCCAGGAAGGCTATGTTAACTATTGTGATGAAAATGTGTCAAATGGTCCGTGAAGCTAGTGTATGATGCCCCATGATCATATCAATGTACACAGCTATGATTTAATTTAAAAAAATAATAAAATAAATATGCTATTTCTTAGGAGGAATATTTAAATCTGTAAATCTACTTTACAAAATAAGCTGCTTATTATTAAGAAATGGCACTATGTCTTAGTTTCAAAATCTTAGCTGATGTCACCTCGGGTCTCAGGCACACCCCTACTGGCTACTCTCAGAGACAGTGGCACTGTTCATAGTTGAGTCCCATAACCTATATATGCCTGTCACAAAGGAAAAAAGTAGAAGAGACAGATTGCCACTGGGGAGGAGTTGTGTTTGTTTATTTGTTTATTTTTAATGCCAGTCAAAGTTCTATCTCTTTTGTCAGAGAATCACCAGTTTGCTGTTCATCAGTTACTTAAGAAGCTCTGCGTGGAGACCCAAATTAACTTGGAAACCTATTTTCAAAATAGGTCTATGTGGATTTATCACTTGTTATGGGTTGAATTATGTCTGTTAAAAATCCTAACCCCCAGTACCTCAGAATGTGACCTTATTTGGAAATATTATAGGACTCTTTCAAATGCAGTCACTTAAAATGAGGTCATAAGGGTGGGTATTAACCTGATGTGACTGGTGGCTTTATAAAAAGGGGAAATTTGGACTCACACACACAGCAAGAATGCCTCATGAAGATGAAGACAAAGATTGGAATAGTCCCGCTATGAGCCAAGAAATGCCAAAGATTCGTGGCAAGCAACCAACAGCTAAGACAGAAGCATGAACAAGCCTCACAGCCTCAGAAGAAGCCAGTCCTGCCAATGCCTTGATCTTGAACTTTCGACCTTCAGGACTGTCAGACAATACATTTCTGTTGTTTAAGCCACCCACTTCGTTATGAGGGCCCTGGCTAACTAATACAACACCCTTCATAACTTGGTACCTGGGTCATTGCCTATCTGTCTGATCTTTAATTTTATTCCTAACTTGGGCTTAACTATTGGCTTTTAAAGTTGTGTAATGTTGGTAAGTTATTCAACCTTTCTAAGCTCCAGTGTTCTCGTCTGCACCATTGGGATAATAATCATACCTACATCAGAGGGTTGCCGTAGAATTAAATACAATTTGCATAAAAGAACTTTTAAAAGTATCTCTAGATAATAAGTTTTTAAATAAATAGTATTATTTTTATACACTAAGTTATAGCCTCAATAAATTACAAAAACCAGAACTTGTACAAGCCACTTTCCCTGGAGCACAAACATTTACACAAATTAAGTAGAAAAAATAGACTGTCTTTAATTACAATTGCAAAAAAAATAAAAACTGTGGTTACAGACTCCTGGAAAATAAGGAAGTAGTGATATTAAATCTTGTGGATGTCATTTTTATTTTTAAATAAATTGTTTTAAATGAATTTTTAAATAAAAATGACATCCATAAGATAAAAATGTACATCGTTTAAATTCTCTTGTTTTCAGTCAAAGAATATTAAAATAAATAATCAAATCAAGTATAAAGAGGACCTAGAAAAAACAAAGTGATCCTAAGAAAGCAGAATGAAGAAAATGATAATGACCAAGGTAGTTAATTTTGTGGGTCAACTTGACTGGACCATAGGGTACCCAGATATTTAGTTAGACACTATCTCTGTGTGTGTGTCTTTGAAGATATTTCTAGATGAGATTAACATTTGAACCTGTAAACTGGTTAAGCAGATTTCCCTGACCAGTATCAGTGGACTTTGCCCAATCTTTTGAAAACATGAATATAATAAAAAGCTGAATCAGAAAGAATTATTTCTGTCTTCAAGCTGAGACATAGCTCTTCTGCCTTCTGACCCAAGCTTTGATGAGAGCTAGAATTTACATCATCGATGCTCTTAGTTCTAAGGCTGCAAACCTGGGCCAGACTAGATCATCAGCCCTCCTGACTCTCCTGCATGCCAACTGCAATTGCATGAGCCAGCTTCTTACTGTAAATTATAGATGATAGATAGATTAATAGAGTATGCATGTATATATACAGAGGATGCTAAACATGTATACACATTAAAAGAAAGGAAAAAAATGTATACACATTTAAATACAGGAAAAAATTATATTAAAGTCATATTTGACTTCTACAAATACAAGACATACAAGATATAATATACAAGATAAACGTTATCAGTATAAATGGAGTATTACAATTTTAATACATTTTTTCCTTTCTTAAAATGTATATACATTTTTTTGGCACCCTCTTTGTATGTGTGGGATGTGTTTGCATATATGTGCAAGTGTGCATGTGTGTGTGTGCATATATTATTTATGTGTTTATATATATGTATGTATATATATATATACACACACACACACATATATATATATATATATACACACATATATATAAAGATAGCCCAGACTAATACAAAAGTAGGTCATTTTTTTTTTAACAATGCAGAAAAATAAATAATACTACTAAAAATTTCATGATGGTTACTAACATTTATAAAATATGTTCTATCAACCAAGCCCAATGCTAAGTGTTTTACTCACACTGTCATTGAATTCTCAGTTCAATCAACTGTGATTATTCCCATTTTACAGGTGACAAAACTGAGGTTTCTAGAAGTGAAATAACTTACCCAAAGTCACAAAAGGAAGAGGCAGAGTTTTGCCCCAGGAAGGGTGACTACAGACTCCAGGTTCTTTTGTTGTTGTTGTTGTTGTTGTTGGGGATTCTTTGAGAGTACAAAGAACCAGGTTACAATGATTGCATTTGTTAGGTAAAGTCCTTTTTTTTTTTTGCAGTTTTTGGTCAGGGCTGGGTTTGAACCTGCTATCTCCAGTTTATGGGGCCGGCACCCTACTCCTGGAGCCACAGGCGCCGCCCAAGTCCCTCTTGTAATTGTGAACTATCCTTAAGAGGTGTGTCACACCCTGTGGCCCCCCACCCTCCTCCCTCCTTCCCTCTCCCTGATCCCCCTTTTGCCACCCCCCACTGTGTACTAGGTCACCAATTGTCCTCACATCAGAATTGAGTACATAGGATTCTTGCTTCTCCATTCTTGCGATGCTTTACTAGGAGACTGCAGGTTTTAAAATCACTGCACATTGCACAGTCTACTTCATCCGGGGTACAGTCTTATGGCCTTTGAATTAAGACACTTCTTCTATCCTTTCCTGAGGCTCCACTGTCCCCACCCTAGCACACTCCCACACAGAGACACACATACACCCACATGCACCTCTGACACATGCTTAAGCCTGTTCCACAATTTGACAAGAGTGACAAAAGAAGAACTAACAAATTTTCTTTCCTAGGCTGGACCTCTGACCGTGGATGACAATGGGAAGATTGACACAGCCCAGCACTCTGTCCCCTTCCTGCCTGTGCCAGTGGTGTTTGATCCCTGCGGCCTGGTATACACCATCACCTCTGCACACACTTGGCTGAAGCACTGCTGTCCGTCTCCCTCTGCCTTCCTTAAACCCTTCATCATTTACAGCCTGTGTTTTCACTGATCCACAATTTTGAACAAGCCAAATCAAGAATAGTTTTTCCCCTTCACTTCAAATGCACACGTAAGAACAAGTTCTAAGAACAAAACATTTTTTTCTTTTTTTGGCACATTTGTAAATTTATGGTCCCTATCAGTTCAACCAGCAGCAATAGTTTGAAAAAAGATAATAAATCTTCCCTTTTAGATCATGTTCTCATAGTAGTACATTAAACACAATTAGCTGAAAGATACCTTTACTGGGCTACTGTAATTTTTTCCAAGGTGACAAAAGTAAACCTTATGTTTTAAGGATCTTTGTAAAAATAAGAAATCAGTTGGCAGATATTAAGACAGATCCCACAAGTAGAACAAAGGTAAATTGCAATTAGTTGTTTTGCAATCATCCTTCCCAGAAAGCCTAGTGTTTATTTCGGCTTGGCACATACGGTATAATGACACAGTAGATTTGAAACCATACACATTTAGAGACCATAATTATAGCAATGCTGTGCTTCACTCTCTTATTTTCTGAGCTTAGTTAAAAACCGAAGCTAAACGGAGTCAGAGTCTACCAGTTTATTCTACACATGAATCCCAGTTAGAAATCAAATTACAAAAATAATAATGCTTTTAAGAAGACATGAAACTTCTGTCTTTTTCAATCCTTTAGAGTTTGATGCCAACTAAAGTAGAAAGCAGAAAAAAAGGGGGTTTTCATTGGGTTTTCATTACCATTCAAGGAAGCAAGTTGGTCACGTCTTTTGGTTTCTTTCGATGTTATTCTGGTTATAATTAAGGATGGATGGGACTCTGCTTGCTGTTTTTGTACATTTCATATGCTTTGTAAAAATATTTTGAGTTCATAGAAACTCAGAATGTGTCTTATCTTAACCATTATTTCTTTTCATTTTTAAGTGATCACGTAAACATTTGCATCATTTTTAGATTTATTTATACTTATGTCACCGAAACTTTTCACTGTATGACTTTGAATGGACTAAAATAAACCCAGGTAGTCTTGCTTGTGGAAGACGCTGGATTCCAGAATCTCACTGCAGATTCTACCAGACGCTGTCTTTTTAGAAGCCAGAAAGTCATGTTTTCCCAAATATAATTGAATTTTAAAATCTCCTGGGTTTTCATTCCATGTGAAATTTATGGAGCCATCCAAACACTGGAGATACACCAAGCCTAAGCCTTTCCACCCTACACGGTTTTTGGCCCCCTGATGATTCTATGATGAAAGCCCAATGTGCTCAAAACTCATCATCTTCCCTTTAAAATCCATCTTTCATCTTTTGACATTCATTTCCTCAAGAACCAGTGCAGCCAGAACCTGACAGAACCTGGATCCCTGCAGCCTTTCATGCCCCCCACACCCCCCAATCCTGTTCATCCCACCTCCTACCTTCCTGATTTTCTCATGCTGTCATTTTCTCAGCCTATACACTGCTATTTCTTGTCCATATTTGTACAAAACCTCCTGAAACCAGTTGATCTGTTCCTAGTCTTGTTCCTCTCCAATCCATTGTGGGAAGCCAGAGGGACCTGCTAAGAGCAAAAATTTGATCATCTGAATCCCCTTCTCAGAACCTTTCAATCATCTCCCATCGCACTTAGAATAAGGTTCAAAGTTCTGGGTGGATTTTAGCAGACACTTGAGCTTCCTCTCCAGCCCTCTTCCTTACCCCTCCCTGCCTTTCATCACACAAGGCAAAGAAATTCATTCAGTAGGTTATTTCTTTCCTGTAGGTCTCCGCTTGAATAGCCCTTGCACTTGGAGCATCCCCACTCCCCACACCTAGGGTCTCTCTCTGAAAAAGTCCAGCATGTCCTCCTGAACTTGGCTGTAAGGTCCCCTCTCTCTGAGGCCCTCTAATGCTAGTTAATTATTGTTGCAAAATGCTGACTGGCAGAGTGCTCCAGTGTAGCCCTCGGCTCTCAGCTTCCTTGTTTAATTGTTTGTCTCCCTGCTTAGACCTTCAGTTATGTGAGGACAGTGACTCTGCCTTTTTGTCCTACTTCTGTGTTCTGCCAGCCCTGCCCAGGCACCTGAAAGGCAATCAGTAATTATTGGTTGAAAGACTATTAAGTCATTGAATTTTATCTGTGTTTTGAAACATATTAGCATTTGTTTCTTTTTTCATATGAAACAGATTTAACATTTGGTCAAAAGAATCCTATCTATTTAATATAATGATTTATCAAATGTTTTACGGTGCACCAGTCAGGTCTACTATGAGGTCGTACTTTCCTGCAGAAAATCACCATACTATGCAAAATCATGGGATAAAAACCTGATGGGAAAAATGGAATTGGGATGCAAAACTCAAAAACTTCATCAGTGATGTGTAAAAAAGGATGAGAAGCCAGTGAAAATGGTAATAAACTTTTACATATATTTACTGACTGAGAAGTCCATAAACGTTCTAAATATGGCACTTTACCTTTAACAAAGGCTTGAAGTCTGCCTGTAGAGTTGAGCTTCAGAAGGGCTGTGGCTTGTGAGTGATTGTGAAATGGTGGGAGGATGATTATCCAAAATGGGAAGGAAAATTGAAACACCAGATGTGGTTCATGACATGCGCAATAGACTGAGGCAGATGGTAGCTGAGAAGAGGTGATTGGGTTGTATGTGTGTACTTGCGTAGATGTGTGCATGCACGCAATTGTGTACTCCTACATAGCTCTACTCAGCTAAATACAGTATCCACTGGACACTGGCTACTAGACATAGTGTCCAGTGGCTAGTGTTTCTCGTGGATAAAATTATGTGCACACCAAGGCAAAATTCAAATGAATGCTCACATTGTTTGCCTAAAATATTAATCACGTTGGGTCAAATTGCCATTTTCAAAACAAATGTTATAGCAGAACTTGTAGTAATTTAAATTTTTTAATTTATAATTATGACACAAAGCCCGCATGTTGGTGCTACAGTCACCTCCCTTTTATAGACAAGGAAATGGAGTTTTAGAGAGGTGAACTCACTCATTCAAGATACACATTTAATCATTATCAGGGACCAGATTAGAGTGCAGGAAATCTCTTCCTTATCCCTTCCTTGTGCCCACCGTGATATGTCACGAAAGCTTGCAATAGTCTTTATAAGAACATATTATTTCATTTGCCCTGGGAAGTGCTTTCCAGGAGCCAGACCCAGCCTGACTACTTCACGACCAACATCCGCAAGAAGAATGAAGAATTCACGAACTCATGTACTTCCCTGTGTATCTGAAGTTCTGGGGTCCTTTGATCCCACTGACTGATGTCACAGAATGTAAAGAAAGAGAGTATGTTTTGAGTTAGACAGGTGTTAACTCCTATTTCTTTTGCCATCTTGGAAGCCAGAGCAAGTCAACCCCAATAAGTCTACCACTTCCTTACCTGTTAAATGGGGATGTCAAAGTGTTTGTGCATAGGAGGAGAGACAACTGGACATAAGGATAAGAAAGTTTCCCCAGCCCTCCTCAACACCTTGTTCCTAACAGAAATTCCACATGTAATGATTAGGAGTTGGTGGGCAGTGGGTGAATAGCGTCTTCTTCATAAACTATGCATAACACATTAGGTCTCTAGCAACTGCCTTTACATACATTTTTCAGGTTATTTTTCTCCAAAAGAGGGGACTGTAAAGGCCCTAACTGGCTTGCAAGGAAGAATGTAATAAAGAAAATGAATGCAGAAAGATGGCCAAGTTTTCTTCCTTTTTCACAACTTTGCCTACATATGGTTATACCTGTAGTTTCAGTATAGTTTCCAGTTCACACAAAATTTAGGGAATATAGAGGATGCAAATACAATGCCAACAAAATGATTTTCCACATAGATAGCATTGTAACTTTTTCAACACAGTTACACCTCATTCACCTTGACAGATGTGGAGAATGGGTTGTACTATTCCCATTTAACAGATGGGAGATCTGTAGCATAGAGCTTAGGTTAATGGATTTTCAAATACTAATTAGTGGCAGCATCAGGACCAGAAACCAGACCAGACGCCTGTCTCCAATTCCAACAGCAAGTTCAACTATTCTGCAGTTTCTTCGTAAAAGAAGAATAGTGTGCTCACTGGTTCAAAGTCCTTTGTAAGTATCTGAGCTATACAAGCACTTGAGTAATGGTGGGAATGTGCACAGATGGTGACAAGTTGGCATGCACTCTTGTCTGGTCACTGCTGCCAAGTACCTAGGGACGGGGCTCCCTCCTTCCAGATCAGTGGAGAGTGGAGAGGTCCGGGCAGGAATTGCAGGATGTGTTGGGTGGATGGTGACCATATATAGGAGTTTAATTCCTGGAAAAGCAGAGAAGCAGGAAATTAACCCAGCCTAGAAGAAGTCAGCTTCTGGGAAAACCATTGTTGTCAGGGGTCAGGTGTTGGGAGGATAATTGGTCTAAGGACAGAAAGTATAACCTCAGTCACAGAAATAAGGCAGAAGAAGGATCAGAACTTGAACATAGGACTAAGAGCAAAAGCAAGTTGACTAGAGGTTGAGTTCCATAAAACACTGCACCTTAGTGCAGGGCAAGTCCCCGGATGGCCTTGGTGACTCAGATCTCTCTCTCTTTCTCACTTACCGTTTTCAAAATACAAAACTATAAAATGTGTTAACTAGACATGGCAAGATCCTGAGATAAGAAGGAAATGACCAGAACAGCCTGGCTCTGTCTCTGTCACTTCTAATACAGGATGTCCTACAACCACTTTAGCCCAGCAATTCAAGTTCCTCCTGGGGCATAAAACCCAGCCTCAGCTGCCTTCCAGGATCCCTCAGGTCAGTGGGCACACACAGCTGACATTCCATCTACCCTGGGCAGCTTTCCTGAGCTGGGGAGGACTATGACTCCTCTGTTTCTATTGTTCTTTGGTAGCCGTCTGTGAGTAATAAACTTCCTTCACTCAACCTGTCCTGCAAGTGTCCCATTTCACTGAACTCATACAAGTAGAGGAAATAATAACCCAAGACGCCATGGGCTGAAGTGCTAGCAAGAGCAGTGAATCTTCTTCATCTTTAGGGGTTGTTAACCTTCTAGAAAGTGTTAAACTGAGCTCAATGGTTCTCCACATTTAAAAATCATCTGCATATAAATAACGACCTAGGAAACGATGAATAAGAAAAACATAATGTTTAGTCTCCACTTGTTTGGGTTGAAATTGAACCAGCAAATGGAAACAGGTGGCTGTAGACACAGGCAGCTGAGCGACACAGGAGCCTGGCAGACCCTTAGCACTTTACTGGCCTGGAGTACCCACATCCCGTGAACTTGGGGTCAGTTAGACTGGACTGAGGAGAGAACCAGCCCAAGGTTTACATTGCAATGGATTTGAGCGTATTTCAACAATATCTTGAAACTGTTCTTCATATCATAAATTAACTCGAGTACTGTGCCTAAAACTTTATTTTCATGAATTCTACAATATTCTTATTTCAGAACAAGAAAATCAGTGTTAGGAAACACTGTAGTAGGTGAAGAGGTATGAGGCGCCTGGAAGAAGTTTAAGAATTGTGACAGTAAGTACTTTTGCACAATGAGAATAAAATAGAAAAATTGATCAAAACATAGTTATTTTCTGCGGTAGTTGAAAAGATTAAGAGTCAACGTGAGCTCATGGCAACAGGTTAACCAGGTAACTGCCAAAGGAAGTGCTGTAGACTCCTGAAGTTTCCTATTCAGCAAATTGAGGGGGGCAGAGAAACAATGTTCTCCAATATGTATTTCATTAAATACTGATGTCTTAAAATTGTGTGGGAATTGCTGGATGGGGTAAAATTAGATGGGATTCTTTACTATTGGTTTTTTTTTTTTTTTTTTGGTCTTTATTATTAAGATGAAGTCTTTCTTAAGAAGGAGGTGACAACTGTTTCTAAAATCTCTCTCTAGATTTATCCATTAAAATATACTTTGAGAAGTCTCAACACAGAGGATTCAGGAAAAGGAGAATTAATTCATTCCATCCTTTTCAAAACTGCTTCAAACCCATTCAAATGTTTGATCATACTTTTCTACGTCAGGTTACTTTTCTTGCCATCAACTTGACGACTTACGTTTTTCATTTGTACCTCGAAGTAACAAACTTATATATACCGTAAGATAAATGAATAAGCTGTTTCTCCCTGGCCAAAGAACCAGCCTCTCTGTTACTCATGAGAATAACTCAAGCACCTTTTCTACTGCAACTGTATGCTCCTGGCCTGTAGACGCAGACATATATGTGAGCTCACTGCAGCTGTCCAATAGCTGAATTTTAGGGGCTGTTTATCATGATTTTTCTATGAGGTATGATGCTTCCCATCTCCTGTATGCAATCTCTGTGCTTCCTCTCAGCTTTGGATCAGGTATGATGCAATTTAAAAATCACCCTGAATAGTAAAATGGACAAATGAGTTTTCTGAGAGCATGAAAGGCAAATTGGGTAAATGGACTAGCCTAGCCTGGGAACCAGAACTTCAATGAATTTTCTAGCTTCAAATAGAACTAATGCTATTTCACAGTGAGTTATTCTTCTCCATTCCATTTTGGTAGTATGAATGCTGAATTTAAAATTAGCATGAACAAGCACTTTTCTGTAGATAGACTCCTGCCTGGGGCTGCATTAAAGCCGCAAAAGCTTTGTTTCAGCGAGTGCCAACCACATAAAAGCACCACCTTCCGGGTCAAAGAATGTTTCTTTCTTCCTCATAGTCATCTGAAGGCCGGGTGCCTCTGAAACTGTTGGGGAAAATTAATCTTTTCTCTTCTCTTCAGGGAAAAGGAAATTCTAGAGTAAAGAGTAACCATTTAAATAATGACCTGCAAATCTTCTCATTAAAACTGGAGGACAGAGTCCCTTGAGGGAGCAAGTGTAGACTGCCACCACTGTTCAGTTTGCTGTTTCCTGGAGCTCTGCAAGAAAATCTGGCCTCTTCAAGGCAAGGGAGTAACAGTCCCCATCAGTGTGACCAAGGTGTAGGACTGGGAACGTTTTCTTACTCACAGGTCTGTTCAGAATGCCTCTGTAGAGAGGGAAAGAGGGAGGGGAGTGGGGCTTTGGTGTGTGCCACACCTTTTGGGGGCAAGACACGATTGTAAGAGGGACTTTACCTAACAAATGCAATCAGTGTAACCTGGTTTCTTGTACCCTCAACGAATCCCCAACAATAATAATAAAAAAAGAAGAATGCCTCTGTAGCCTCTCAACAAGCTATAAAAAAGAACTACATAAATATACAAATAGAAATTAATGAAACAGAAAACAGAAAGTCGTGTTGATAAATAAATCCAAAGGCTCATGCTTTGAGGAGACTACGAAAACACAAATAATGGGGCTAATTGCAGTCTCTGATCAAGTGCTACCTCCTCAGAGAGTCTCTTCCTTCCTAAATTAACTCCTCCTGTTTCTGTCACTCATTCCTTTCCCTTGCTTTATTTTTTTTCATAGTGCTAAAATTCCCAAGTCACATATACTGGTGACTTTTCAGTTGTACCTCCCCACTCTGCAGTATGATCTCCAAAATGAAAGGGACTTTTTCTGTCTTATTCACAAAGATATCCTCATCACCTATGAATTACCCTGTATGGATGGATGGAATATAGCAGGAACTCAATAATTATTGGCTAGATGGGTAGTAAGAAAAAGAAAAAAACATGAGTGCTTAACAAAAAACATGAGACAGGACATAGATAAAATTTCCAATTGTTTTCAAGATCATATATAGAGAGACAGATAAACACAGCATCACTGGTCCAAGTTTTCGTCTTATTTAAGCAAATGTCATACCAAATCAGCAACTCCTGTATAACTATTGTCTAAGCTGTAGAGTTGGGCATAGAAACTCTCTCTCTTTTTTTTAAGTTGGCAAAAATTGTATATATTTAAGGGGTACAACATTAGGATTTTTTGTTTTGTTTTGTTTTGTTTTTGAGACAGAGTCTCACACTGTCACCCTGGGTTGAGTGTCATGGCCTCATGGCTCACAGCAACCTCAAACCCTTGGACTTCAGTGATCTTCTTGCCCCAGCCTCCCTGGTAGTTGAAACTACAAGCTTCCTCCACCATGCCCAGCTATTTTTTCTATTTTTAGTAAAGATGAGGATCTCATCCTTGCTCAGGCAGGTCTTAAACTCCTGAGCTCAAGCAATTCTCCTACCTCTGCCTCACAGAGTGCTAGGATTACAGGCATAAGTTCTGTGCCTGACCCAAATATGAGGTTTTGACAAGGTATATAACACATGCATTTCCTCATATACTTATTATTTTTGTGTGTGGTACTCACACATAAAATATACCCTGTTAGCAATTTTCAAGTATCCAATATATTATTATTAGCTATAATCAACATGATAAATAGAGTTCTTGAACTTATTCCTCCAATTATTTCTTATCTAAAATTTGGTATTTTTTGATTAACGAAAACTTTTGGTATTTTTTATCTCCTCAGTTTCCCCACCTCCCAGCCTCTGGTAACCACCATTTTACTCCCTGTCTTTATGAGTTAGACTTTTGTAGATTCTGCATAGATTCTGCATTTTGATTGACAGTGGGGTTCCATCCTGATAAACCCACCCAAAATTGAAAATACCATAAGTTGAAAATGAATTTAATATGCCTAACCTACCCCACCCCATAGCTTAGCCTAGCTAGGGTAGTTACCTTAAACATGCTCAGAACACTTACAACTACAGTTGGGGAAAATTGTCTAACATGAAGCCTATTTTATAATAAAATGCTAACTGTCTCGTGTAATTTACTGAATACTGTATACAGGACAGCTTCTAGTGAATGTGCATTACTTTTGCACCAGTATAAAGTCAAAAACTCCTAAGTGAAACCATCGTAAGCTGGTAACTGCCTGTGTAAGTGAGATCACCAGCTATTTGTCTTTCCGTTCCTGGCTTGTTTCACTGAATCTCTTGACATATATGAAATCACCTACCAGGTAATAGGGAACCAAAATACTTTTAGATTCCCTTCACTGGTGTTTGTACACAATTTTCCAGCTGAAGCATTCTGGAATATTGCTTCTTTTCCTGGTATACCGTTTCTGTGAGGTCAGTATTCTTATCCTTGCCTTATGTGTGAAAAATCCATGGTTCTAAGGCTGAGACTTAGTATCACACAATTAGCAAGTTGAAAAGTGACACAGGGATCAGAGCCAGACTTTAAAATTCCATACCCGATGTTTGATCCACTAGACCAATAAAAGAAATTAAATAAGATGATAAACTCCAGTAACGCTGGACAGGCCATGTGGCTTAGGGAAAAAGCACTGAACTGAAAAGGCAGTAGACATGGTTCTATTCAATACCCAGCTCTGTGACCTTGAACATGACATTCAACTTCTCAGCATCTGCAACATGAGGTGGCTAATATCTCTAAGGCCCTTTTTTATTTCTAAAATTGTTTACTTTGATAGGAAACATTGGCCTTCTTTTTTGACAATTTCTACTCCTAAAAGAGGATAGATGGTCAATGATTCTGAAATATATAAGTGTAATTATATTTAGGGCATATTTATCTGTCTATAGAAATCAGTAGCATTATTTTTACACAAAAATAAAGAAGAAATGGTCATTTTCTAATATTTCTAATCAAGTAATAAATCAATAAAACTCAAAACTGAATCTGAAACATGCTTAATACAATAAAATGCAGACTGTTAGGTTTTGAGCCAAGAATATAAAGTTCAGGTGCCTATTTAAAGACCTGGCAAACACAATGGCTAAAACCACTGTTGAGGAGAACGCTCTGTGTAACCAAATGCCTTTCTGCAAATGTAGGGAAAATTATACTTTCAATGACAATTGGCACATCCTTCAACAACTAATTGCCTACTCATGTAGCAATTCTCCAGTTCTCCAGTTAAAATCCCCAATCTTTAGTATTTAAGATGCAGGCAGGAAGTGTTTCAGCAGAGAAATCAGGGGGAAAAAAGCAGAGGAGTTAAAATGAGAGCTGATTCACACCATTAGAAAAATGTGATTCAGCAGGAGGTAAAACTAAATTATAAGAACCCTGAGGTTAGCAAGTTCTCACAGGCTCAGTGTATCAGAGGGCTGTCATCTCATTAGGTAGCAAATCATGCCAATAAGTTAATTAGCAATGTCGACTTACTAAAGGAACCTCAAGAAAGTGCCTTCAGCAGCTTTAGTAATCTAAACTGTATAAAAGTTTAGATTCATCTTCATTCCAAGTATTCTACAAAATGGAATTTCAGCCTTGGGCTAATACTTATCACTCATCAAACTGAGCAAGAGTGTGAAAAAAATCATCTGCATTTGAATGGTGATTGCACATAGTGTAAGAGATCCACAGGTGACTAGAATCAGGGAGCATTAGAGACAAAAAGAAATTGGGACATTATCCAATCCGATGCCTTCAATTAACACATGATGTTCAATTCCAGGAAAGTGAAGTTGCTTGCCCAGATCTCCCAGAAGACCTAGAATGTCTTCTCCCTCCACATTCAACATTCTCCCAATTGATCAGACTCTAAACATACCCACAGAACACAAACCATGTTTTCTTTTGGGGTTTTTGGAGGAGTGGGGTTTTTTCCCTTATGAAGAAGAAGCATATCAGAGAGGTCTTCATCTCTATAGAGGCCAGAAGGTCAAAGTGATGGCTGTAGCCAAATTGTGATTAAGAAAAAAAAAAAAAAAAAAAATATATATATATATATATAATATACATATTATATTATATATATGCATGAGCTTTGTTGAATATTTAGACATGCTCATAAAAACAGTATTCAGGTCTGGAAAAAATACCTTTAATTTTGCTAAGTGGAAAAGATTGCATGTGGAATGAACAAATCAGGGCTTGAATTTGATTGTGCCCCCTTCTCAATAGTGCGCTTTGAACACTATTATCAGAGTTGTTTAAGTGATTAATGAGCTGACATTCAAAATGCCCACACAAGTGCCTGGTGACCTCGTACACATTAACTGTTTCCCATGAAACAAATATCCATTTGTCTCTGGGAAAGATGCAGAGGCAGCATGGTCCTCCTTCCAAGTTCTCCTTGCCAGTGCTACAAGATGAGTGGCACGAGGCCATTCGGGGAATCTGCCTGGGGGCTGGATTCTAGGAAAGGGGGCCACTCACTCAGCGCAGGTTTTTAGGAATTGGTTTTATCAATAGATCTAGGGCCAGTGGAATCAGATGAAAGGCAAGAGCTAAAAACCGATTCACAGATCCTCGTCTTGAGAAGTGGCTATAGGTAGCAAAAAATAAAAGCAGATCCTGGTAGAAGCCCTCTCACAGCTACTAATATGAAGGAACAAGAAGTAGACGCATAACTGGGTCTTATAAAAAAGGAACCATAACACCAGAAACCACCGGAAACTGCTATAGGTCAGTAGACCAGTAGTAGGTGAGTGCTATCTGACCTCAGGGCAAGAGCAGCCACCTGAAGATAAATCTTTCCACACAATGCTCCAAAGGCACCTAAGATCAACAGGGAGTGCAGATAATGCCATGCATAGCCCACACCTTCAGCATCAGAGACAGATGATATTACCAACGTAAATCACCTCCAAACTGAGAGAAACATCAAAATTCAACAGAGCTTGAGCTCCAGCTGCTACTCCAAGCAGAGAAGAGGCAAGGGGCAAAGTGTTAAGAGACTCTGAAAAAGAAAGGCATGGAGAAGAGAAGCAAAGCATAGACAAAACCTCCCTCTCAATCCCCTATTCCCAAAGAAAATAAGAAACAAAAACTAAGTGCTAAAATACCCAGCACAGCCCAGACATTGGGTAGTCAAATGTCAGCCTGAGCTCAGCCCCAGGGAAATGGTTGAAAGTGAATGGGACTGTGGTGGTGGAAGCTTCAGAGAGGCATTTCTCCTGGGTGAAGAGGAGATAGAGACAGAGAGGTCCCCCCAAAGATGCAGCAATGAAGGGAAAGAGAGGAGGAAGAGAGGAAGTCAGACATCCTGCAGAAATGAAGGAACTACAAGGCACAGCAACCTCCCCTTTCCTTCCCTAACATCACGCATGAAAGAAAATGCCTTTTATTACACTGGCTAGAAAATGCCCACGAAGAGGGAAAACCAGACCAACTGTACACAAAGTGACTGAAAGAAGAAAACAGAAAAAAAATCTTCCCCCATATCAGTCAAGAAGCAGAAGACAGTACTAACACAATACTTTAAACTGAATTAAATATCCTCAAATGAACATCTTAGAGATATTTGTTAAACTCTCAAAATTAGAAATACCAAAATTAAGATCAGAAATGTGATAAACACAGACAGAAGTGGAACAAGAGCCAATCAAATTCAGGATGAAAATAAAAGGAAAAGCCATAAAAATTAATTCATAAATGAAGGATAAATTACAAACTCTCTGATGGAATAAAGTCAAACAAAAAATTATCAGAGAAAAGTGAAGAAAGACAGTTAAACAATGAAAACTAAAAATAATAAAAGAAATAAAAGTGATAGAAAGAAAGTGGTTGAAAATGAGAATGAAAATAAGATTCAACATATATAATTGGAGACCCTGAAGAAGAAAAACAAAACAATGAAAGAAAACTAACATCTAAAATGGTAATTCAAGAAAAGCTTTCATAAATAAAGAAAATTTAAATCTACATATTGGAAGGGTGTGTCATTTACCTCAGAAAATTTATTTCAAATAATCAACTCTGAGACATATTCTACAAAAAAAAACCAATTAGATCTAAATGGCAATGAAAAAGTCTTCTTGCCACCAGACAAGAAGAATAAGCAAACAATAAGAAAAAAATTAGGCTATCATGAGCCTTCTCAAGAGAAACATACAAAGCATAGTAACAGCAGAGCAGCTTTTTTAAGAAAGGAAAGGGAAGGGAAGGGTAGGGAGACAGAAAGAAAGAAGGAAGGAAGGAAGGGAGGGAGGGAAGGAGGGAGGAAGGAGAGAGAGAGAGAGGGAGGAAGGAAGGAAGGAAGGAAGGAAGGAAGGAAGGAAGGAAGGAAGGAAGGAAGGAAGGAAGGAGAAAGAAAATCCAGGAATTTTATATTCAGTTTGTGCAAGGGTTTGGCTATATAGACTTGGAAAAGCATGTGTTAGAAATTTAATCCCCAATGCAGCTTGTGCTGGGAGTTAAAATTTAATAAATGGTAGTTAGGCTATGAGGGTGGATTCTGCCCTCGTGAATAATGCTATTATTGAGGGATTGGTTTTTTCATACAAGGATGAGTTCAGCCCTCTTTCTTCTCTCGCTAACTTGCCTTCTCTTGTGCTTCCACATTCCACTATTGGATGATACTTCAAGAAGGCCCTGTCCAGATGCCAGTCCCTCAGTCTTGAACTTCCTAGCCTTCAGAACCATGAGCCAATAAATTTCTATTTATTATTGGGTTTTCTGTTATAGCAGCATGAAACAGACTAATATAGAATGTTTTTTTAAAAAACTTTAGAAAAATTAAATTTAACTATTTATTTGAGCAAAGAACAATTTATGAACTGGGCAGCGCTCAGAACTAGAAGAAGTGTATGGTCTGATCAGTTGGCTGCCTCCACTGATTGTCATTGGCTGAAACCTGGCTATTTGTGACAGAAAATATACTCTTATTTTAGGTTTGGGTTTGTTGACTAAGTTAGGTTATGGTTTGTTAAGTAGAAACTCAAAGTACAAAGATAGCCACAGGCTAAATGATCTCTAGTTTATTTACTTTAACAAGCCAAGTGATCTTGAAGTATTAATGCTATGGAAACAGTTTAAACCCACAAGTCCTCAGGGAATACTGTCTGTGCTCACAAACCTTTCTGGAAAAATTTTCTAGGGCAGGAATTCTACCTGCCAATAAATGACAGAGGGATCTTTGGCAAGAGGATGATGGTGAGTGTTTAAGGTATTTATTTGTGTATCTAAATGTACAAATGAGTCCCTACAGAAGAGAAGTAAATTATGCAAACATTGTCTGTCCTTGTAAAGTAGAAAGTATGTGCCCAAAATAAATGTCAGAAAAAAGAATTTTAAAAAGTAAAATAAGATTATTTATTGATGTGCAGGTGATAAATGAGAGTTAAGGAATATCATTTAAAATAAAGAATAATGCCAGCCCCTCCCCACAAGATGTCCATGCCTGGGTACAAAAACCACTGATAATGCCAAGTTACACAGGAAAGAGAACGTTGCAGCTGAGGGTAAAGTCCCTGGCTTTAAAAGAGGAAGATTATCCTTGATGATCCAGAGGGGCTCACTGTCCTCACATAGACACTTAAAGGTGGAAGAACAGGACAGAGGGAGATGACAATTGGAGAAGAGACAGGAGAGATTTGGTGCAGAAAGAGGACTCCATGGGCCACTGGCTCTGAAGATGGTGGAAGGAAGCTACATGACTAGAAGCTGGAAAGGACCCTCAGCTGAGAGCCAGGAAAGAGGAAAGAGCAACCTCAGTCCTACCACCAAAAGGATCTGAATTCTGACGGTCTGCATGAGCAAGCAGACAGATTCTCCCCAGGACCCTCAAGGACTGCAGTCTTGATGAGACTGTGATCTTAGCCTAGTGAGACCTGCATCAAACTTAAAGAACTGAAAGATAATACATTTGTTTAAATTCACTGTTTGTGGGTTATGGCAACATAGAAAACGAATAGAACTGACACACAAGGAAATAAACAGTTAAGAGAAAACTCTAATCAGTATCAAGGTAACCATTTAAATACAAACCTTCCCAAATACCAAATTAAATTCTTAGAAGGAGCAAAGAAGACACATGATATAAAAGACATAATAAATAGTATAATAATAGTAGTATTATAATACATCACAGTATGCACAGGAATTATAACCTATACCTAAATTTATAATCCCCAAACTATAATCTAAAATAATAAGAGCTGACCCCAATGTACCTACCCGTCATTTAAATAAATGAAGCTAAAAGAAAAGATTAACAAATGGTTCACAGAGCAAAACTTCAACCCTGTGATATATACAAGAGATAATACCCAGAGCAGAATAAGTTGAAAAGCATAAAAATAAAAGAACAGGCAATCTTGACTGTCTTAAGACCTATTTTACAAGAGTAAAAAAAAAAAAGTCTAGCCTGATTAAGCCAGAATTCATGCCTGTCAGTTATAAGCTGATGTGATTTTTAATGATAAACCTCATTTAAATCAGGTCTTTAAAAATAAACCTTCAGGAAGGAGTCAACATCAAAGCATTTAAACATTTACCCATATACCACACTTTATTATATATTTTGATTATTTTTTATTTGAGAATATTACAAACATCTTGGTTACATAACTTGTTTTCACGCATTTTGAGTCAAAGTTATAAGTGTACCCATCACCCAGACAGTGTGTACTGTACACATTGGGTGTGACTTTACCCATCTTCTCCTTCCTCCTTCTACCTGCTTGAGTTCCAATGAGTGCTGTTTCCATTATGTGCATGTAAGTGTTGATCAATTAGTTTCAGTTTAGTAGTGAGTACATGTGGTGGTGTTTTTCCATTCTGTGATACTTCACTTAGGAGAATGGTGTCTGGTTCCACCCAGGTTTGTATAGGAGGTATTAGTTCACCGTCTTTTTAAGGCTGAGTAATACTGCATGGCATACACGTACTACATTTTATTAATCCACTCACATATCAATGGGCACTGGGGTTGTTTCTACATCTTTGCAATCGTGAATTATACTGCTACAAACATTTGAGTGCAGCTGTCTTTCTTATAAAATGACTTTGTTTCCTTTGGGGAAATACTCAGTGCTGGAATTCCTGGATCAAATGATAGGGCTACTTTCAGTTAGTTGAGTAATCTCCATATGACTTTCCATAGAAGCTGTGCTAGTTTGCAGTCCCAGGAACAGCGTGTAACTGTTCCTACCTCTCTGCATTCATGCCAGCATTTGTTGTTGGGGATTTTTTGACAAAAGCCATTCTCACTGGAGTTAGGTGGTATCTCAGTATGTCTTTGATTTGCATTTCCCTTATGATTAGAGAAGCAGGTAAGGGGGGCAAGATGGGAAGGGTACGTTCACACCTAACAGGTACAACACACACTATCCAGGCGAGAGGCATGCTTAATCATTTTTACTCAAACTATACAAAAGTAACTCATGCAATAAAAATATTTGCACTCCTGAAATACTCTGAAATTTAAAAGAAAAACATTTTTAATTAAAAAAGAAAACATTCATCCTCTATTCTTTTTGAAACCCCAATTGGAGCATCTTCCCAGCCATCTGAATGTTCCTAATAAAGAAGCTATGAACATTCACAAAAACGTATGCTCGTAATTCAGTTACTTTTACAGAAAGTAAAGGGAACTTTTACAAGCATCTATGAAATTAAGCCAAGCCATATAAACTTATTCTCAGGAACAAGTAAAACTGATGGACTACAAAAATTGAAACAATTGAAAGATGGTAGTAAAAATTACTATTATGTTATGCCAATATACATATTTTTACTTTTAGACAAAAACTTCAGAAGGAATGGATAAAAAAAAAAAAATGCCCATTAAAATTAACTATACAGTTAAGATGTAGTAGGAAGATACATGACCTTGAAGGGTTAAGAGGGGAAGTAATTGAAGAGTATATTACTGTGGATGTGTATTTTTAGCAAGGATATTTAAAATAAATTTTTATTTTAGTCTTGAGGTAGGGATTACAAAAGGAGAGAGTTTAATAAATATACTTGACCATGGGTTATAGTGACAGCCAGTGCTTTGACTCCACAAAAGTCATGCCTAGAACTCTTTTTACTTGTGAAAGATCTGGAAATTGCATGTAAAATGTATAAGAAAGTAAACCAAAGCAGATAGAAATGACATGTGTACTTATTCCGCCCTCCTTCTTCCCAAGCGGAATGCCCCAAGGACCAAGGCAGCACAGGTGAAAATAGACACTGGCCTGGGAACTAGAGAAGCATAGCATCAAAGTGCCCAAAATGTTAATAGATTCCTGCAAGAAATAAAAGACTGGATTGAAGGAAGGATGTATTCATCTGAGAGTCACCAAATGAAGGGAAAAAAACCACGAGGAGAGGACATCAAAAGAGTATCTGGGGTCTCCTGGGGCCCTTCCTATAATTGCACATCTATAAGTCAGCGTCTGATTCCTTTGGATTATAAACTCATGAAAGATGGGCATGATGTTTCTACTCTCCATTTCACCCCCGTGGCAACATTTTCAGAATAAATAAATGAATGAATCAATAATAACTGAGAATTGCTTTCCTGCCCTGAGTGGTCATGCCTTATTATTTACTGTTTTATTTTTATAAAATCTAATATATCCTTCTTTCCTATATTAGGGCTGTTTTTAGAATCCCCTCACGACCGCTAAGATTGCATAAATATTCACCCAAATTTTCTTCCAGTACTTTTATGGTTTCATTTGCAAGATTTAATTCTTAAGTCCATCTGGGTTTTATTGTATTTCTGAAAGAAGTGAACTAGCGCCAGCTATTTTGTTTCAGAACCAATTTCTCCTAACTTGAAAACTTGAGCTATATCTAGTAGTGCGATGCCATTAAAGATAATAAGATTGGGGGTCAGAAGGCCTCCTAGTTCCAAAGTTCAGCTCCACTTTAACTGTGCAAATTTTTAGCAAGTCTTTTAGCTTTTCTGAGAATTATCAACAAATTTTATGGGAAGTGGACACAAAGGAAGAGGCAGTTCGGGAATCCTTGAACAAAATGGAGATGGAGGGGGGAAGGGCAGAGGGGGGAAGGGTGGCCTCGTGGTTGGGAGTATGGGCTTGAGTCAGACTGAGTGTGCGTCCCTGCACCCCTGATCCCCTGTCTTCTGTAAAATGGGATAAAAAGGACACCCTTCTTTATATGAGTTGTTGTGAAGGTTAAATAAATTAACAAATGCGCAGCACTCAGACCAGTGTCTGGATCATGGTGATGATAAAAAATGAGCAATATTTCTTGTGGAAATGGATGCCATTGTTTTAGTGAGGATGATGGACCAGAGAAGATCCCCTTTCTCAAAGATACTAGGGAAGGATGTCATCAAAATGTCCTCCAATTTTCTAACTTTACCTTCTAGCTATCTTGAAATAGACAACATATTGTTGTTCGTTGAAATGTTCCTAACACAAAGAAATGGTACGTGTTCAAGGTGATGGCTATCCTGAATACCTATTGTATCAATATATCAAAACGTCACATGTACTCCATAAATGTGTATAAATATCAAATATTAATACAAAATAACATTTTTAAAAAATGTGCTCCAAAGTGAGTTAATAGGAAGAGTAAAGAAAAGGAAGTAAAAACGCCAGCTGACCGACCATAGAACGACAGTGACCTTTGTCCAGCTCACACTACCTTTCATTCTTGCTAATGTATACTATTGCCTGTGGTCTAATCTTATCACAGTAAGAGCAATCGCTAATGTTTTTCCAGTTTTAAGGGAATAATTTTATTAAATTCAGTAAGTTACTACCTTAAAGTTTATGAAAACCAATTCCCTTTATATGGACAGATTTTAATAACATAACTGGATATGAATTTCTCTAGAAAAGGTCTGATAAAAGTGTCACATACAGTAAGAAAATGTGGATGGCAGAGAACAATTCTCTCCTATGCTGAATCATAATGAATTTTTTCATCACCATTTTAAGCCCTAAACACAAGAGGAGGAGGGCATGTTTTAACTACACAGTTTCAGAGAATAATAAAATCTAAACCACTATTTCTACCTCTCCTTTCCTTTCCTAGTATTTCCCAGGGTTGTGAGCTCTGAAATGACCTAGCCTCCCATTGGAACAGGCAGGGCCAGGCCAAGCTATGCAATGTCCAGAAACTGACTTCAGTGAGTAATGCACTTGTATATCTCTTTCATTGGGTCCATATTAAGAGATTTATTACTTGCGCCAAATTTAACACTCTAACTTATTTGAAATTCCTTATCATTTCACAGTTTGTCACATAGCTAAATTGCATTAGTTACTTAACTAAGGATAAAATAAATCTGTTTTTATTGTTTTGGGGGTTTTTTTTGCTTTCATACTGGAAAAAAAATTTTGATTTTCTGACATATTCATTTTTACGGCAGAAACATTGTCAACTGACAAGTTTCCACAGAGAATTCAAATGCACATTTGACTTTGATGATTATAAATATTGTTTAGTAATTTTAAATTTATTAACCATAAGACAAATGCATCATTTTTCCATGAGCAATTATACTGTAATATGTCAGAGAAGTAGTAATTATTGGAAACTTGAAATAGACTTTTTTTCCTTTCTATACCTCATGTGGGGCAGGGGGGACTGTCCCCAGCTTCTGCCCCTATCAGTGAGTTGGGTGACGGGGCTGGAGGTGGGAGTAGGACAGAGAGCAGCAGAGATTGAAACAGCATTCTTCTGTTGTCTGTGGGCTGGGTGTGCTCTCTCTGAGCAAACACAGTGGCCTGGACTCACCTGTCTGGATCCCTTGCGTCCAGTTATTACCCACCTGGCCAGTCCAGTGGATCTAGCTGTGGTTAGCTAACCAGGAGGTCCCCATCTCTCCCTGCTCTGACTGTACTACCAAGTCTCTGATCCTCGATTCCAGCTGCTGGATGGATAATTCCAGTATGCCTTCTGTTCTTTAGAGGGGGCAGTTATCTTAAACTCAGAGGCAGGAGTAAAACATCCCATGAGTGCTCAGATTCAAGCCATATTCTGGATTGCAGAGTTTTTGGCAGCAAAACCATAGCTTCGACTTCCATTTGCCCTTCTGTATTTCTTCCCTACACACTGGAAACCAGTGAGACAAAGCAGGGATGAGTTGGGACTCCTGCTGTCCTGGCATAACGTGATCAAGGCTTTGTGTGGTCAAGGGCGCAAGCCCACGGGGGCAAGATGCTCATGATTAATGTCAACAGCAGCAGCAAAGTCCCAGTCTCCTGCTTTCACACGGATAAGAGTGCAACTCTCACCCAATCAATTTTCAGTTGTTATGGCTTGACACTAATTATCTGAAACAGCAGAAAGTCAGTTATTATTCTATTTTAATTTCTATTTAAAGCTGAGATAGGAATCAGATCCTGTGCAATGAATGTTTCTCCATAACGGGAGGAATAAGAGCAAAACCACTTACTAATTTACTTCTACTAAAGAAAAATAAGTACAACATTCCCTTTTCTTTCACAATGGTTCTCTCTTGAGTTTTCAATTTTCTGAAAAACAAAGTTCTCAGACGGAATATTAGAGCTTTTTCATTTTAAATTAAAAAGTGAGTCACTTCTGTTTGGAGAGCAGCTCCACACCATGCCCTATTCCATTTCAAAATTTCAGATGGCTCTGCTGGTGTCTTTAGCAACTGTCCAGGGACTGGCCAAGGATTGGTGTTCAGCAGAGATTGCATCTTACTAGTTGCCATATGCATGCTACAAACATATTCAACAGACCAAGGTCAGTACTGGCAAGATTTATCATTTTTTTTCTACTCACTTGAGGACACTGTTCATTTTTACTAGGAGTAGGAACTATTTACATTTTGACAGGTGTTATTAGTTTCCTTGGGCTGCCACAACAAATTACCAAAAACTTGAAGCTTAAAACAACCAAAATATATTTTCTCATAGTTCTAGAAGCCAGAACTCCAACGTCAAGGCATCAGCAGGGCCACGCTCCCTCTGAAGCCTCCAGAGAAAAAACTTTTCTTGCCTCTTCCCACTGCTGGTAGCTTCAAGCTTCCCTTTGTTTGTGGCTGCACGATGCCAGTCTCTGCCTCCATTTCCACATGGCCTTCTCCTCCATGTGTTTTCTCTCCCTCATCCTTTATAAGGGCACTTATCATCACTGGATTTAGAACCCATGCTTATCAGCAACAGAAAAGAACGGAGTAAATGAATGGACAAATGTGTGAAGGCATCTGAATGGTCAGAGGATCTCATCTGGTAATCCGGTAACAGAAGGGCTTTCTGGACATGGTGGTATCCATGGACGAAGGAAGACTGACTGGTCAGGGCATCAGGCATATGGAATGCTTGGCCATTGACCTCAGTGGACAGGCCAGAATATGTGTGATGTTAGCGTGAACCAGAGAGCCCTGGGGGAGCCAGCTGGTGGAAGCCTGGTGGTTTTCTCTCATGCACATTCTCCAGAGGAGATCATTAAGACTCAAAAGGTGACATGACTCATTGAATTCACATAGCAACCAAGGAAGAAAAGGAATTTTGTGATTCCTGGTTCAAATCTCTTTACATACATCCATATCTCCCAGCCGAATGGCTCCGGGCTGAATAATGTTCTCCCAAGATTCATATGTTGAGGCCTTGACTTCCAGTGTGACTGTACTTGGAAACGAGGCTTTCAAAAAGTAATGAAGGTTAAATGAGGTCATCATGGGGGGCCCTGATGTGTCCTTAGAAAAGACCCAGGGAGGGCTTCTCTCTCACTCTCTGCCTTGCGAGCACACAGTGACAAGGCATCATGCACACTGCTTCTGACTGTAACCTTGAGCTGGGACTTCCCAGCCCCTAGAACCATGAGATTTAAATGTCTGCTGTTTAAGTTGCCCAGCTGGCAGTGTGTTGTTACAGCAACCCAGCCTGACTCTGGCATCACACTGCCTCTTGTAAACAGGAGTCAAACTGCTCATCTGCGTGGCCAGGTGGGTGAATCAATCACTAAGAAGGAAATAAGGCATAACCCTGGAAAATGGGCTGTAAACGATATCTTCCCTGTGGCTAGCCATCTTTAGTCAGCCACCGTTCTCAGACACAGCCTTCACACATGACTTGTTCAACTAATTCAGTGGCTTAGATTTGACTGTTATAACAGGTATCAGGACCACGTCTGCGTGAGCATTTCAGAGAGATTTAAACAGCATTCTTCTGTTGTCTTGTGCTTTGGGCTCAAGCTGAATATGAAGGTGGGGGAGGAAGGAGCAGGCAGGGAAAGATAGGCTGTTATTCTCATTTTCAGTCTATCGGCTTCCCTGGGCAATTCTCCCAGTGCGAAATCAATGAAGCATGGATTTCACTTGTAATGCCACAGACTCAGGCATATTAACCTAATTATTTTATTAAACGAATTACAGAAAATTTCTCTTATCTTGTGCTCTAATATTACCTTCTCCTTCCTGAAACTAGGAAAAATAAATAAAAAGCTGGAGACTCAATTCTCATTTTAGAAGAATCCCTACCAGCCAAAATACTGATATTTAAAGCCTGGATTTGGGGGGCTGAAAGCATTGGGGTGGGGGGAGAGCATTAGAATTCAATTCAATTCCACCAGCGTTTATAAAATATAAATGATATGCAAAGCACTGGATAGGCTACAGAAAGCATAAGGAAACCTAAGTCCAGCCTTCTGCTGTCTATTTAGAAATAGGTAAAAGGCTCTGAGGGGGATTCAGATGCAATGTGCAGACCAGCCAAGACGTTGGAGTGTGTAAAATACTGAATTATTCCTCCCCAACTCCTACCTAAATGACTAGAAAGATTTTGAAAAGAAGAAACTGTCAGTATTCAGTGTTGCAGTTCAAGGAAAGATCTTGCTCTCTCTCACATACCTATACACACACATATTCCAGAAACATTAAAGTATTTATAAAATCAGTTAGAAATGGTGAAGTGAGAGGGGACTGAATGGAAAGAAAAGAGGATCTACTACTGTGCTGTCTGTCAGAAAGTAAGTGGAAGAGAATTCAGCAAACCTGAAGGGGAGATGGAGGGAGCTGGACATGGTGGTGAACTGTTTCTACTGTGCTGGTCCCTGTGGGGAGTTCTCCTGAGTTGTAGCCATACAGAAGGGACATAGCAGGGAAGAAAGTGCCTCCTTAGAGACTGGCTCCCAAGGGACACCTGCCAGCTCCAGGTCCAGCTTCCAGAGGCTGCACAGGGACTGGAAGCCCAGCACTGCCATGACACAAAACCCAGAAAAGTCCAGCTGTCTCCCTCCTATCTGACAACTGGAAAGTTTAGAAAGGGAATCACCCATTTTTAAACAAAACACACACCAGAAAACACCATCAAATTTTAATTCTATAAAATCAAATGTGGGCAAACCTAGACCTCCTTCCTTCAAGGGGAATAAACAGAAAGCCACTAAAATCACTGCATTTAATTACAAGAGGAACAAAAGGTCTTCTTCTGAAATCTATAGTTGCCATCAGAAAGACAGGGGTGTTTTAAAGAAGCCGTGTGATCTTTGCTTTCGGTTTTAAAAGGATACTGCACATATGAGATTATAGCAGGCATTCATGAAAAAGTAAACTATTTGAGACCAGGAAAGAAAATGATGATGAAAACTATAATTTCTGAATTCAAATGTTCAGGGTGAGGTTGAATGCTGAGTAGATACTATTGAAGATCTAATCAGTGAAGTAGAAGACAAGTTTGAGAAATTCTTTAAGAACACAAAAGAAATGAGAAAATGAATAAATAGAAGATGTGAAAAAACAAGGATATACAAAATCCAGAGACTGCCTAAAAATGTATACATATTTTAAGAAAGAGAAAAAAATGTTAAAATTGTAATACTTAACATATACTGATAATAAAAGATGACTACAAGTCATGCTTGACAACTCTGCAATTATGAGAGGTGCTCAAAGTATGTACATAATATAATATACAATGCACAAATAATATCTCTTATAATGTGTATTATTTTTTTTGGCCCCCCTGGTATATTTAATGGTACTCCTGAGAGTAAAGAGTAGAGCAGAACAACAATGATAATGTTTTCTAAAACTATAGAAGAAAAATTTTCTAAACCCAAGTAAGACCTAAATCTGCAAGTGAAAAGGACCTACACTCTAAAAAGTCAGAAAAAAGTCAAAAGGCAACCAGATGAAGAAAATAATCACCTTCAAAGGTATGAAAATTAGAATGACATCAAACTTCCTTGCAACGTTAAAGACTGTAAGACAGTGGGGCAACAGCTACAGAGTATGGGGGTAAAATGTGGCTCCTGAAAACTGCACCCACTCAAGTGTGGTCATAAGAATAGCAGAAAGACATTTTTTTATCTATAAGGAATTAGAAAGGATATCACCCACATACTAAACTAGAAAGGATATTCAGAATTATACTGCAAAAACTGAATTACATTAAATTTGCGATGGGAGTAAAGATGTATAAAAATGTACATGAAGTATAAAAAAAAGTACATAAAGTATAAAAATGTACATGTATAGGAAAAATCCTTTCATATTGGCAAAATACGTAATTCAGAATTACATGTGAAACCGATCATGTACACATTGAATTAAATTACAAAAATCATTACAAAGATAAGAACATTTTTAAAGAGATGATTAATAATATAAAGGTAATAATAAGGGTCTAAAAATACCACACTACATACATAAAATTTGCGAAGTAGAATGAAAAATAGGCAATAGCGACAAATGGTTTATCTCATGGTTTATGTGCTGGGAAGTCACATTAATTTACTCTTTCAAGTTTATCGTTGAGTTTAGGATAAAACAGATTTAAATTATTTTTTAAAAAATACCTGGAAAAACAATAGTAGGATTCAATGTTATATAGCTTCTAAATCACAGCAGAAGATAAAGATAAAATAACTCAAATTCATACAGAAAAAGTCAGAGAAAAAGCTAAAAATGCAAAAAAAACATGAATGTCAAGAAACGTAGACTAAAATGGCAATTGTAAGCCCAAATATAGGAATAAAAACAACAAACGTAAGTGGGTAAAGTCTCTCTTACCAAATGGCAAAGAATACCAAATAGTTTCATCAAGTCAAAGCCAATTATATGCTGTTTATAAGAGACAAATACAAAAAAGAGACAAAAGAAGTATAAAATGTAAAAATGACAAAGACGTATCCAGCAAAAACAAACAAAGCAAAAATGCAAACAATGGAAATGTCAGTATAAAATGGAACGGAAGCCACAACCAACAGCATTACATAGGAAAAAGTGCTTTTATATCGGAAAAACATGAAATTCAAAATTATAATACTTACCACAAATTTTTTTTCTGCCACTAAGATACATAAAGCATAACCTGCTGGGAATGAAAATAGAAACCAACAGAAATAAACTGGTAATGGAATAACTACAAAGGTACATCCTCAGTCTGTGTCAGATCAATATGCAAAATATAGAGGATTTGTACAATATCCCTATTGAGATTGGTTGGATTGATAAAATAACACTTTATCCTTTAAGCATAAAAAATATCTTGTTTTTCAAGCTTGCAAAAATAGTCTGGTCTGTATTTGGCCATAACAAAACCAATCTAAACACAGGAGAGTAGAAATTATACAAAACAGTCTCTTCACTACTTTGCAATAAAATTAAATTTAATAACAACAACAACAAAAAAAATCCCACAGAAGAAATATTCTCAAACTCCTAGACAATGTTCGGAATAATTCTGGGATCAAAAAGATCAATGCCACCATTACAGAATATTCAGATGATAATGCCTATGAAACCACAATGTATATCATGTTGACGTTACTAAAGTTATTCTCCAATTTGTTCTTCCAAAATTTCAGGGAATAAATTATTCCCATGTGGCACAAACTGCTCCAGACTGTAACAAAGGATAGAAAGCCTCTCAATTTATTTTACTCTGAATGATATCACCAGAAAGAAGATGACAAAAGATATGACAAAATTCAGCAATTATTCAAAAGGAAATTAGACCCTACTTAAGAGTCATCTGAAGAAAATGAGGCTGACCTGGTAATAGATCCACTGACACAAATCCCCTTAATAAAGCAAATGAGAAAACCCATACGGTAACCCCCTTAGAGGCCACAAAGATATTAGTCAATATTCAACATCTGTTCTTGATACAGACATTAAATAAAAAAAGAAGTAGACTTTACTAATATAATAAAGAATATTTATCTCAAACCAACAGCCAATATCCCATTTACATAAATGTATTGAGGTATGCTTGGCATTTTTTAACAAGAAAGAAAAATAACAATGTTAAATGATGCCAATTTATAATTCATAAATTACATTTTTATCCATCCTTTTATATACTCTATATTAAAACATGTACATGGTGGACAGAGCAAGATGGCCAAATAGAAGCCTCCAGCAATCATCCTTCCATGTAAACGCCAAACTCAACAGCTATCTTTACAAAGGAGCAACTTCAGAAGAGCTAAAAAAACAGATCAGCAATCACACTCCCTGGTTTAACATTATTTCAAGGGAAGAGGCACTGAAGACAGTGGCAAAGACAGTCTTGCACCGCCTACCCCATCCCACTGTCCCCAGCAGTGGCAAGCCAGCATGATGAACAGAGAGAGAATCTGGGTGCCCAGGAGAGGGAGAGTGAAGTTACTACAGGACTTTGCATTGAAACCCAGAGCTCTCAGGGGAACACAACAGCCCAGGGAAGAATTCTGCCGGTGCCCATGGAGGGAATATGTAGACTAGCCCATCCAGAGGGAAATCCCCCACCTCAAAACCCAAGTTCTAGCTAGTCCCATGTCCAGCTGCCAAAATGCAGCCTGGGATTTGGACTACCAATATTGTTAAAATGTCTGTATTACCCAAAGCAGTTTGCAGATTCAATGCAATCCCCATCAAAATACCAATGACATTGTTCACAGAAATAGGAAAAAAAAAAAAATCCAAAATGTATATAGAACTTCCACAAAGTTGCCGAACACATACTAGGGAGAGGACAGTCTCTTGAATAAATGCTGTTGAGAAAACTGGGTATCCATATGCAGAAGAGTGAAGCTAGACCCCCACTTCTCCCCATATATAAAAAATCAACTCAAAATGGATGGATTAAAGACTTAAATCTAAGTCTAGAAACTAAGAAACTACTAACAGAAAACACGGGGGAAATGTTTCAAGACACTAATCTAGGCAAGAATTTCTTGGGTAATACCCCCAAGACACAGGGAACCAAAGTGAAATCGGACAAATAGAATTACATCAAGCTAAAAAGCTTTTGTACAGCAGTGGAAATAGTCAACGGAGAGAAGAAACAACCCACAGGCTGGGTTGGACAAGCAACTAATAATTAGAACATACGAGGAGCTCCAAAAACTTGCTAGGAAAAAAGAATCAAATAATAATCCAATTAAAAGATGGGCAAAGTGTCTGAACAGAGATCTCAAAAGATGACATAGAAATGGCCAATAGATACATGAAAATACGCTCAATGTCATTAATCATCCAAGAGACTCAAATGATGGAAGCAACAAGGCGGTATCCTGTCACCCCAGTAAAAATGGCTTTTATTAAAAAGACAGGCAATTAACAAATGCCAGGAAAGATATGAACACTGTTGGTGGAAATGTAAATTAGTGCAATCACTATGGGAGATGATACAGAAGTTCCTCAAAAATTTAAAAATAGAACCGTCAGGACCCAGCAATCCCCTTGCTGGGTACTTATCCAAAAGATGGGAATTCAGCATATCGAAAAGACATCTGCACGCCCATGTTTATCGCAGCACTATTCATGAGAGCCAGAATATGGGTAAGTGTCCTTTAACAGATGAATGCATAAAGAAATTGTGGTATGCATATGCAAGGGAATATTATACAGCCACAAAAAGAATGAAATTCTGCCATTTGCAACAACATGGATAGAACAGGAGAATATTAAATGAGATAAGTCAAGCACAGGAAGACAAATTTCAGATGTTCTTGCTCGTAAGTGAGAGCTAAATATTAAAAACCAATTGATCTCATGGAGACAGAGAGTAGATGATGGTTACCAGGGGCTGGGAAGAGTAGTGGAGAGAGGGGGATAAAGTGGAGATGGTTAACTGGTGCAAAAAATATAGATAGTAAGATAAAGCGTACAGTGATGGGGAGCCCTACAAAGTGACTATAATCAACGAAAAGGTAAGGCATACTTTAAAATAACTAAAAGAGTGGAAGTAGAATGTTCCTAACACAAAGAAATGTTAAATGCCCTAATTACCCAGATCTGATTAATTCACATTGGATGCCTGTATCAAGACATCACGTGTACCCTATAACAATATACAATTTGACAGAGGGAGGGTAAAAGGTGGGAGCACACCTCTGGAGCATATGACAAGGGTACAAGTCAAATCTGTCAAGTGTAGAATATAAATGTCTTAGCACAATAATCAAGTAAATGAGGTGAGTGCTATGTTGGTTGGTTTGATCTAACCACGTCAGATTGTATTTAAAAAAACCCAACACATTGTACCCCACATATGCATAAACGTATTCGTGATCTATGTGTATTTGACTTGATAAATAAATATATATATATAATAAAAAATAAATCTGATTTAAAGAAAGAAAAAATACATATACTTTGTATTACTGTATTATTGTACTGAGCTAAAGGTTGCAAACTATATGTACTTATGAGCACTGTAAGGAATTCTCAAGGTTTAGTGTATATATGATATTATAGGTTTAGAAGCCTATAATTTCACTTTTGTCCTGTTTGTATTATATTATATTATAGGTTTAGAAGCCTGTATTTCACTTTTGTCCTGTGTGTCCAACTTTAGCACTTAATTCCCCCAACCCCATCACAAGAGGCTTCTCTTGCATTTGATTTCTTCCTGGAGTCCGTGTTTCATCTTTCGCAGATTTCCTAGAAACCCTTTCACCATGGCACAGCTCATAGCACTAGTCACAGTAACCATTTTTCTTCACCTCTAATACAATAGAAACCTTCCCACAAGGTAAAGCATTACTAACACACACTTCTTGGTGTCTTTATTCAATTTCAAAGGAAGCAGATGCCAATGGACTTCTTTTCAACCATCCTAAGAATAGAATAGATTCTTATCTAACTAACAGCTTATTGCTTTCATCATGAAAAGCAAGCAAGTGTTATTGTTAGAGATGAGGTTGCCACCATACAATACACAATCGTAGGAGATTCTGAAGGAATCCGATGAAAACAGACCCTGCCCCTTTTAGCTGGAATAATGTCTAGGATGAAATGAAATAACAAACCCAGTTGGAAACTTAAATTTGCTGGAATCACCAAGTCACTAGATCACCTTCAAACCCATTTTTTTACAATATTTTATTTTTTTCACTGACACAGAATAGTTGTACATATTTACAGGGTATGTAGTGATGCTTCCATACATACAATGGATAGTGATCAGATCAAGGTAATTAGCATTTCTTATTCCTTTGTGTTGGGGGCATGCGATAGCTTCTGGAGTTATCTGAAAATATACATGTTAATATTATTAACTGTAGTCTTTGGACAGTGCTAGAAAACACTAGAATGCATTCCTCCTATCTAGTGTAATTTTGAATACTTTAACAAATCTCTCCCTATTTTGCCTCTTTCCTCTACCCATCCTGGGCAGTGTTCAACTTCCTGTGCCTGGTTTATTTCACTTCATACAACCACCTCCTGGCTTATCCATGTTTCTCTAAATGACAGGACTTCATTCCTTTTTATGGCGAAAGAGTATTCTATTGCGTATATCTGCCCCATTTCCTTTATCTATTCACCTGTTGATAGACGCCTAGGTTCATTCCACATCTCAGCTATATGAGCAGTGCTGCAACAGACAAAGAGAATTCTATCAAACTAAAAAGTTACTGCACATCAAAGGAAACCATCAACAGAGTGAAAACACTACCTATGGAATGGGAGAAAGTATTTGCAAACGGGTCACTCGATAAGGGATCAAAATCCAGAATATACAAGAAACTCAAACATCTCAAGGGTAAAACTACAAACAACTTGATTTAAAAATAGGCAAATGGGATTTCAAATTGTATATAAAATCAGCACATTGTACCCCATGATTGCATTAATGTACACAGCTATGATTTAATTAAAAAAAAAAAAATAGGCAAATGGGGTGATGCCTGTGTCTCAGTGAGTAGGGTGTCAGCCCCATATACCGAGGGTGGAGGGTTCAAACCTGGTCCCTGCCAAACTGCAACAACAACAACAACAAAAATAGGCAAATTATCTGAACAGACACTTCTCAAAAGAAGACCTACAAATGGCCAGCAGATTATTCTTAAGTGCTCAACATTATTAATTATCAGTGCAAATTAAAACCAAAAGGAGATATTATCTCACCCCGGTTAGAATAGCTATTAAGAACAAGATTAAAAAAAAAACAAACGCTGGTGAAGATGCAGAGAAAAGAAAACTCTCATTCTGTTGGTGGGAATGTAAATTACTACAGCTACCACAGAGAACAGGTACGGAGTTTCTTCCAGTATCTACAGATAGAACCACCATACGATCCAGCAATCCCTACTACTGGGAATCTATCCAAGGGAAAGAAAATCAATATATCAAACAGATATCTGAAACTTCATTTTTAAGTAAGTTGGCACTCCTTAGACAGTCTGCAAGATGTCAGTGATGAATATTAATAACTGTACATCCAATTCCCTGCACTGAGCCAAATGAGCACCAGGCCAGAGGCGAACCACCCTTTTGGTCAGCACAGAGCCCATCTGCAGATCGTAAAAGACCAAAAGCGTCAAGGAAACAGCCATCCAGGAAGAGAGAACAAGGTGAGTCAGCTGGAGACAAGTTGGAAACAGAATGAGACGAGTAATGAAAAATGGATGCGTGAAGCTACACATCGTGATTCCACCTGCACGACATTCCAGAGAAAGCAACTCTGAAGATAAGACATGGTGGTTCCCAGGAGCCAGGGGAGGGAGGGGTGAATCGTGGAGCCCGGGAGGGGGGTTAGGGCAGTGAAAACGCTTCTGTATTATACTGTAGTCGTGAATGCATGTTATTACACACTTGTCAAAACCCATGAAGGCACAAGACCAAGAGTGAACCTAAAGTAAACTGTGGACAGTAGTTTATAATGATGTGTTCATACTGGTTAACAACGGAACCACGGTAATACAAGATATTAATAACAGGGGCACTGATGGAGGGGACGGGCTGAAGGGTACATGGGAACTCTCTGCACTTTCTACTCAAATTTTCTGTAAACTGAAAATAACTCTAATTAAAAAAGTAGTCTATTTATTTTTCTTTTAAGTGGATGAGTCAAGGAAGACACCATTGAGATAATGAGGAAATCTGAAGTAAGGGTCGGGTTAGCTGGTTGAGGGGAACCTGGATTTAAAGGGCAGGTTTCAGGGACACAGAGCAGTAAAGGGTGGAAATCAAAGATTCACAGCAAGACAGAGAGAGCCCTCCCCAGCTTAGAGAACCTCTTCTCCAGAGCAACTTCCTTCTGCTTCAATTTCTTCTTGATGCAGAGGCTGCCAGCTGTAAAATCTGGTTAGATGCTTGCGTAATTTGCCTAAATACGTTTGAAAAATTAGCTTACTGGTAGTGTGAATGTGAAACCCTAGTTTCTTTTTTTAAAAAAGTGGGAGGATTCCTCCTCATCCGATAGAACCTACAGATACTGGAAACGAAAGTAAAAATCCGGCAGTAAATGTAAGTTTTGAATTCACTGGTCAAGGTGCTAAAGACAGGGAGACAGGGGAAGCTTTTGAAGCCCTCGCCTGCAGTGAATTCAGGAAAAAAAGTAAAGGATTTTATTCAAACCCGGAAAAGAACTAGAGCTCGATTGAAAACATCAAAGATGGTAAGAATAGTAGAGTACTCACCATGCCCATGTGTTCGTGTTATTTAATTCTCCTGCTCTTGTTTGGATTAAATCGTGCTTATTAACTGGCCCGTTGCTCCATTTCTAGGACTTTTTTTTACTTTATCCTAGAAAAACTATGTGAACATTTATCTGGGACTTTGTAGTGGGTTCAGCACTCCTAACAGCCTTCTCCCCACCCACGGGGAGGGCCTGAAGTTTGGAATGGGCAAGTTGGAATTAAAATCCCAGATTCTCTTATTCATTATATGACTTTTATTCTTTTTATTGTTGGGGATTCCTTGAGGGTACAAAGAACCAGGTGACATTGATTGCATTTGTTAGATAAGGACCCTCTTGTAATTGCGTCCCACCCCTAAAAGGTGTAAGTTTCTCAGCCTTTGGAGCCTCGGTTCCTCGTGTAAAGCAGATAACTGTGTAAGGATGAATGAGTGATTTATGCATTGTTCTCAGCATAGCCTTTAACATGCAGTAACTTTCTACATACATGCTCACAGTTTCTCTTAGGCAAATTCCTGCCCCTCTATCCCAGCACCCTAGAGAAATTCTCCAGGATCTGCCACCCCCAGCTCCCACCTTTGCCCCTGCTTGCTTTGTCTCTCTCCATTTGAAGCTCCCTGGGCCTGGGTGTGGTTTGTCCTCTGCTGGATGGTGCTTGACTGGGTGGTGCACTTGGTTCTTGTCGTTTTCTCTGGGAACCTTCTCCTGACTCCATGGCCGGTGGCTGCAAACTCATTCTATGCAAGTTCCACTTTCTCCTCTGGCTCTTGAAAAACTGAGCCTTAGCCAGATCCTGCCTCCCAGGAGGGAGTTCAGACAAAAGGTGTTGTACAAATCCTTAATATACAAACTTTCTTTGGTAGGAAAACCTTAGGAAAATGTAAATATCCAACAACCGAGGAACGCATAAACAGGATCGTACTGTAGGATATTATGCCTACTACGCAGCGTGTAAAAATATGTTTACAGGGTTTTGGACAAAATGATAAAATGGTACATTTTATCAGAGTACATTTTGGGTAGGAGATCACAAAGACCCGGGTGTAATTCTGACACCCCACCCCCCCATTCATGTACGAGGTGACGTTGAGCAGGTTGCTTGGCCTCTCTAAGCTTCAGTTTCCTCCTCTGTTAAATGGGAATGGAAACATCCACCTCTTAGGGTTACTCAGATGATGCAATTAGATAACATATGTGAAAACCTTAGCAGCCTGAGGCCAGTAAGAAACAACTCCAAATTCCCAGTGGCTTAAAACAGCAAAAGCTGATTTCTGACACTTGGAGTCCACCAGGGATCAGCTGAGGGCTGTGTCTCAGATCATCTCCAATCGGGCACTCAGGGCAATGATGTCTGAGCCTCATCTGGAGCTTCACCTGCCACTGTGACAGAGGGAAAGAACTTAGCAAGTCACACATCTGATCTTAAAGTTCCTGCCTGAAGTGTTTCAGGGCTATGGCTGACTTCAAAGCACAGGGACCTGTAATCCTATCACATTTGTGAAAAAAGGGGAACCACCAAAATAGGTACATGGCCCAAGTGACCATCACAAATGCCAGTTATAGGGCCTGGCACCTAGAGGTTCTCCATAATAAATATATGTATATAACCACAAGCATTTTTGCATGTAAGATGCATTCAAGTGGGAATGAAATGTTACCTGTTCTCAGACAATCAGATTTTTTCTTTGGTGTTGGTTCTTTGGCCAGGGCTGGGTTTGAACCCACCACCTCCGGCATATGGGGCCGGTGCCCTACTCCTTTGAGCCACAGGTGCCGCCCCAGACAATCAGATTTTTGATAGTCATGTTCTGCTTCTGTATTTCTTCTGTCATTACCAAGTTTACATAACGTGGCTGTATTACTTTTTGTTATTTACTTATTATTTATTTATTTTTGAGACAGAGTCTCACTGTGTCACCCTCAGTAGAGTGCTGTAGCATCACAGCTCACAGCAACCTCCAACTCTTGGGCTTAAGCGATTCTCTTGCCCCAGCCTCCCAAGTAGTTGGGACTACAGGCGCCCACCACAATGCCCGGCTATTTTATTGTTGTAGTTATCATTGTTGTTTAGCAGGTCCAAGCCGGGTTCAAACCCGCCAGCCCTGGTGAATGTGGCTGATGCCCTAATCACTGAGCTATGGGTGCCAAACCTGTATTATGTTTTAAATAAAGATAAGTTAATAAGAACAATACTTCTCACCATTTGTGCTTAGCTGTTTTCAACAAGTTTTTACAGGAATAATTGAGTTTAAAAATCATTCTTCCCTCTCTGATAACCACAAATCTGGGTTAAAAAAAGATACACTAGGGTGGTGCCTGTGGCTCAAAGGAGTAGGGTGCCGGCCCCATATGCCGGAGGTGGCAGGTTCAAACCCAGCCCCGGCCAAAAACTGCAAAAAAAAAAAAAAAAAAAAAAGATACACCAAGTGTAGAAGAAAGAAGAGTGGAAGCAAGTGGCCTATGTATAGCTAGCATTAACAATTCAAGTGTTTAATTGATACCAAATGCCAAAATACAACAGCTGAAAACTATTCTGCAAATATAGCATCGTCATAAGATACCACTAATGAGAATCTGCTATCACAAGGCAGCTTCATTCCAAATTATTTGATCCAAGTTTAACATCCTGCCAAAATCTCATCTTACTCGTGTGCAATAAAATCAAAATCATTATAATCTTGGGTTAAAATATCCTCAAGATGAATATTAAAAATTATAGATTTTTGTAAAGGGAAAAGGCAGCTGTACGTTTTTAAGAATTCCCCTAAGACTGAAGAAATGCTGAGCTTGTGTCTAATAAAATAGACACTCCTTTAAATGGTATTGCAGATTTAATGTCCTCCATTAAATTTCTCCTCATTTGGCAAGGAAAACATTTTCTTTCTTTCCCCATGTGCAGTAATCAACCCCACACCCCATACCCCAGTCTGAATCGCTGATGAATTCTGACCCCAGAGTCTGGAGACAGGAGGTTGGGGCTTTGAGACAGTTGTCTGAGCCAAAGATGTCAGTTTTGTTCTGTTTTGTTTCTTACCAAAAAAGGGATATTGGAGTGGGGACTTTGAGTTAAATGGTGCTTATAAGCTGATCCAATACACGATAACACTGCATCTCTGCTAAGGACGAGGACGCAGGCTAATAGCTTATTTGGCATCAAAATTTCATTTATTTTCAATAAGCTAATGTGATAGGGAAAGGTGGAGAAGAGTGATTTTTATTAAAAGAGAATTTTAAAGCATAACAACCAAGTGAAATGTGTGGACTTTGGGTCAAACAAAGCAAAGAAGAAAATATCTGTTGTACAATGGGAGAAATTAGACTACAGACTGTGTACTATTGGGCAATGTCAAAAAATTACTCTGAATCTTATTATCATTGTGATAATGACATTATAGTTATGTAGGCAATGTTCTTATTTTTAGGGGTATATTCTGAAGTACTTAAGGGTAAATGTCCAGATACCCATAATTTCAAAACAATTCAGCAAAAAATAGGTAAAGCAAATGTAGCAAAATGTAGCAAAATGCTAATAGCTATTGAATATAGGTAATGAGTGATTAGAGTGTTATTATAGTATTTTGTTTACTTCTTTATTCACAAAATTTTTCATTACAAAAATTCTTATTAAACTTAAATCTTAATATTTCATTTAGACATATGCATTGAAAGTATGCATTAAATTATGTATTTTAAATGTATATTTAAATATTCTTAAATTTTTGTATGATAAAATTTTCAAATTTTCCAGCAGTAGAAACAATTTAAGGTGTGAGCATAAGTTAATAATAGCAGGAACTTTAGGACCGGGAAGGCTATCAGAGAACTTCAATTCCAACACCCTCACTTTGGAGATGTGGCAAGCGCTGCCTCGAGTGATCGCCAGTCACCAAAAGTTCTGTCAATTGGTTGATAACAGAATCCAAAAGAGAAACCAGGTCTGACTCAGGTACAACTCTGCAAGTTCGTTTGGATTCCTGGGTTCCGTCCTGACCACAGGTGGCTACCAACCAAGCCAACATGGCTGCTGCGCTAAAGCCACTGACAGAATCTTGTCTGGGTCACCTGCTGTGGCTTCTGGCACCGTCATCACAGGTGTGTCTACCACCCCACTGCCATGGAATAACATTAGCTTCAGTCACAAGACCCCTACATCAATCCCACTTAAGATGCGGGCACCACCAGCAACACAGCAATTTATATAATTTGTACAAATAATCAACACATTGAATCCCATAATGGCATAAATGTATTCATGATCTATGTACAAATGACTTAATAAAAATAGTAATAATAATAATAATAACATAGTTCCTCCCCCCCCCAAAAAATAAAATAAAATAAAATGTCAAAAAGAAACAAAAAAAAAAAAAAAAAGACAAGCTGATGTGGCACCCTCTTCCTTTCCACACTGGAGCTGCTGCCACTGTAGACTACTTGTGTTCTACCAGAGAAAACGGAGGGTTCTCCATCACTTTTAAATAAGCATTTTTCCTCTAGAAATGTGTTAATCCCAGGAGACACATTACTTGAGCTATATTTGTACTTCCCTAATATGATGATTCTGCTTTATTAAGAAAACGATATGAATCTTTGAAATGTATTAGCAATGAACGGGAGAAAGAAATTACATGGATTAAATGTACGTTGTTTTCTCAGCAGGAAGGGCCTGCAAGCATTTAGGCAGGTTATAAAATTACAAAATGCATAACATTGCAAAAATGAAATTGGTGACATAGTTTGTAAGGATAAAGAAAACTTAAAGTTGTAAATTCCATTCTCATTTCTCATTCTGGATTTAAATATGATCTCCCTTTCTTTCTCTTTTTAAAATTTAATGTCTGGATGAGGCTCCTGTTTTATTCATTTATTTATTCATTTACTGTATGTGTAGGGCATAAAACATGATATTTCAATATACATAGTGAAATGATTACTAGTTGAGCAAATTAACATAGCCATCATCTCACAAAGTTACTTTCCTTGTGTGTGGTACTGTACAAATTTCCAATATATAATAAAATATTATGAGCTATTGTCTTCATATCGTACATTAGACCTTCACAATTATGTGTCCTACATAACTGAGACTTTATATTCTTTAATCTCTATCTTCCTATTACACTTTCATAGTGATAGTCACTGAAAGTAGAATAGATGAAAGATTATGCAAAACATTGCAGAGGGAGAGAAAGCAAGCAATACTAAAATTTTACTATTAGTTATTATGACTTTGCTTTATAACAAAACTTTTATCATCCTTTATTGTATTTTTGCAAGGAATTTTAACTTCCCTGTCTCTTTGGGGGATTAGTTTTAGCTGTGGCATTGTTGGTGCTTTCTAGCTAAATTTAGTGACTATCTCTAGATCTGTGAGATCCAACAGGCAACATATAATATAGGAAAGAGTAAATCACTTTGGGACTCATCTCCAACAATGCCCATGAGCCCTGTCCTGTGGCTTTCTGAGCTGATGAATCTGAATCTCTTTTCCCTACTCTTTCCTGCTCTGCTGGCCATCTGGGACTTCATTTCTGAGCTGTCAGAACTTGTGCCAGTTTCCAAACTCTGTCCCATCTTCTGGACTTTTCCTGGTCCTAAACCCTCCTAATAACTCTGTTCCATTTCTGCTTGTATTCCAACATAAAATGATACTTTGTGGTTGAAAATACCACCCTCAAAATTCTAGAAGTTAGAAATTTGATTATCAAAGTTAAGATTTAATTAGTTTGGAATTTGTGTAGTATTATACTATGGTTTTAGAAGTTATCCTAGAAATTTACTAATTTAAGTGAATATGTTAAACAGGGAAACACAACTGAAGAGAGAATCAGTAAACTAGCACATGGGTCAGAAAATTTTATCAAGAAAATGCATAGAGTGATAAAAAGAATGAAAAAAAGAAGAGAGAAGACATGTGAGAAACTTAGGAGGAACATCTAACATATGGTTGATTAAAGCTCCAGAAGGAAAAAGAAAAAGTGATACAGGCACAATAATTGAAGAGATAATGACTGAAACCCTTTCAAATCCAATGAAAGGCATCAATCTACAGATTCAAGAAGTTCAATGAATACAAATTTGGATAAACCCACACCTAGAAACATTATAGTAAAATTGCAGAAAACTAAAAATAAAGAGAAAAATCTTAAAAGCAGCCAGAGGGAAAAGGATAGATTATGTTCAAAGGAGTTACAGACTGTAGCCTACCTCTCAGCTGCAATATCAGAAATGAGAACACAGAATATTACCTTTAAAATACTGACACAAAATAACCACCAACCTAGAATTCTATACTGAGGTGGAAATATCTTTAAGGATTAAGATGAACTAAAGACATTTTCAGATAAATAAAAATAGTATTTACTCCCAGGAAATTCACACTAAAAGAAATCTTAAAGGATATTCTTTAGGAAGAATTAAGATAATCTCAAATAAAAGGCTGAAAATGTAGAAAGAAAGTAAGAATGACAAAAATGATAACTATAGGAATAAACCTAAGTATGCATTGATAGTATAACAATAATAATAATATCTACTTTAGATATTAGATATGTAACTGAAATAAATGGCAACAATCACATAAAATTCAAGACAGGTTTTTTTGTTTTTTTTTTAATAGATAAAAATATGCACCATAGATGTGGCCCGACCCATTACCCTCCCTCCACCCAGACCTCCCCCCTCCCTTCCCCTTCCTTGGTCCTTTCCCAATAGTCTTGTGGTATAGTTGGGTTATAGCCTTCATGTGAAAGCTATAGTTTAGCTTCATAGTAGGGCTGAGTACATTGGATACTTTTTCTTCCATTCCTGGGATACT